>JAUTDX010000089.1:0-53711 GCA_030844895.1 Ambrosia x helenae
AAAAAAGATTTTTGGGTATTTATTTACTAATATTCTCTTCATTCGACTAACAATTTTATATTAATCAAACAAGCAATTATCCCAATTCGAAGCCCTAGGAACTTATACATCTATAGACTTGATAGACTTAGACATATTTATTACCTTATAGGGTGATACTTGACATATTTGGGAAACACACTATTTTTCAAGGGATAACATTTTACCAAGGTGAGTTTTACATAGCCCCTTTTTCTCTTTTACATTTTGTGGGTGAAACATGTTTAAACATTTTATACACTATCATTTACTCATTCTTACATTGTTGAAACTTATGATTCAATTACACTATCATTCTATCATTTGACTTTAACAAAAAGACACAGTACAATCATTAACATTGATCAAGCCGCCTGTTTTAGATTTTAGCGTATAGGTCTGACAAACCCATCCCCCGCATAGACTCAGGGATGATCGATAACAGTAATAACATTTAACTAACTTGCGAGTTAGTCATCAGTCGACACAAGGTTTTGGTTGTACAAAGACGCACTGTTGCATGTCGGTATCATACTCTATCATCATACAACTCTGAATGTTGTACAAACTATGGTTATCAATTATTTCCAAAAACCTATGTAATTCTCACCAACTTTTGTTGACCCAAAACATTTTCAACTTAACATGTTCAGGTTCTATTTGCTTGAAGATTTGAATTGATGCTTGAAGATACGTGTTATAGTTTTATTCAATTTGATGTACAAATTCTAGAACGATTGTATGTAATTCAATTAATCATTTAATGGAGTTTATTATTCACCATGAGCTACTGAACAATCATCAATACGTGAACATCCCGATGTTTCCGCCATCGGTTGGGGTGTTACACTTATTAGTATTCTTACACATTATAGGTTGAATTCCTCGGAATTCCCATTACTTAGCTCACGAACCGCTTAAGTGGATTTTGAACGCTTTTTGTAAACTGTGAGTATATCTTTCCCCTTTTTACTGTTTTACTACTTTGGGGTGACTCATGTACCTATATATTAATCAAGTTTTCAATTTTCTATACTTAATGCAATTCTCATGTGTGTTTGCTTTATGTTAATTGGTGTGTCTATGACTTGTCAAAATCATTAACCACTGGGGCGGCCTAGCTTTTCAATGAATAGTTCTATGGTATACCCCCTTGAGACTCTGTGAGAGAATCTGGTCATTGTCTTGTTAATTCATTATTCAGTTGGTTAGTCATGTGTTAGTCATTATTCTCAGGTTTGGTTTTGAACGGATATTACTTATTACATAATTGCAATGGTACCGCACATGAATTGCTAAACATTTTTTTTCCTACTATATTTATTCAAACAGGTATGCTCACCAATACATTTTGTATTGACCAAATCGTTTTCGTACATGTTTTCAGGTTGTTTTGAGACGCTTCTTTTAGGCTTTTGGATTTTATATTTCAGTCTTAAACTACATCGTATTTTAGCTAGACTTGTTACTTTAGAATTATTTAGCCTGTAATTTCATTTCAATGTAATAAATTATTTAATCAATGTATTCAAATTTATACTATAGTACCATGAGCTATTGAGCAATCGTCGCTACGTGACACCTCGATGTTTCCGCCATCGGTTGGGGTGTTACACCAAAGTATCGGGAGTGTGGTGGGTCAGCTGCGGTACACCCTATATATAAGCATAAACGATACTGCGGGAACGGACTAGGAGTCTAACCAAGAACCTACCCATTACTTTATAATTACCTATTCATTGGATCGTTGACTAATAGCTAGCATTTCGATAAGAACGTTCTTACACGAACTTCAATTCGTCTTCCTAGGGTTTTCGCTTGACCACCCACACAGAAAACACAAACCGTGTTTACTCTTACACTCTCGATTAATTGGATTCTTGTTGCATACTCAATTATTTCAGTTAGAAACATTTCTAAAGTAGGGGAAGATGCTTCGCCAGTGTCCCTCCCTCACTTGTCACACATTTTCAAACAACTTTCTGATTTAAACTCCCAACTTCCTAACATTGGGTCAATGTCAAAAATTTTGAAACTTTTTACTTTGGATATTAGACAACTAACATTAAATTTTGTCAAAACATGACTATGCAATTTTTTTTTAAAAAAAACCTACTTGACTTTTACAACGCCCTTTGTTTAATAGGAAACCTTCACTTGAAAGTAATTTCGAGACGAAATATCTAAAGTAGGGGAGACTGTACACATTCACGATATTTCCAATAATTTAATTATGAAATTAGTGACTTTAATTGATTTACGTTTAGAAACAATTAATTTAAATGTCTTAATTTTAGAGTGTAAACTTAAAATGGTTTATTGTTTTTTTTAATAAAGAGAATTTAATATGTATTTAAATTAGTAAATATGTGTGTGAAATGTAAAAATTGAATTTATGGTATTAAAACCAATTGTGAAGAAACGTTCACAAAAGGCTTTTGCATTCAAATAAATTGATAACACAATTATGGAGCAATTTTAATTCCCTATAAATCTATTTGATCAATACAACCAAAGAGGAATGAAAACATTTTATGTTCTAACTCCGATAATATTTCCCTCAACTTCATCTACCTATATTGGCCTAAATAACCAAAATAGTTTCCGATTATCTTCACGTTCGGCTATCACCAAGCATGTTTGAAGCTCGTACGTAGTCGAGCAAACTCCATTACAAAACCATTTGAGCGCACGCTTTTGGATTAGTTATTTCATCATGATTAAGGTAATAATCTATGTTTACATTTTTTTCGTTTTATAACTTCTACCGAAAAGAAGCATTTGTTTTATAAAGGTCTTAGATATTGAAACAGGAAGCTTACTCGCTATCTTCTTTTTTTATTTCTTCTAGTTCATACAAAAAAAACCATTATCATTGTAATTAACCTTATATTACCTAATATATGTATATATACGTTTCTATCGATGGCTTCAAGTTAGATTTATATAAAACTTATAATCCAATAATTGTTTAGTTAGTAAAGGGATAATGTTTCTAATCAGTAAAGTTAATTTATTTCATTCATTATTGAATATAATATAAGAGATTTGAATAATGATAAAAGATTATGTGTTTTCTGTTTGAAAGATTGTAGTACTACATATTTATTTGAATTAAATGGAACATCTTTTTTTTAGCACTTTTTAATAACATGGTGCTTTATATTCAAAATATTTAGAGAAATGTACAATTTCTATGATCTCACCATAGAAATCGTATTAAAAACGAACTAGTGTCTAATACTAGAAACCTTGAACATTTAAGTCTTTTATTCATAGATTTATAAATAAATTATTTAGGTTGAATTCCTTGGAGCCCTCTTGTTCATTTGCTCAATACGCTAGTGAAATTATTCCTACTTGTTGGAGGTGAGTATATCTTTTACCTTTTTTACTGTTTTACTATTTTGGGGTGACTCATGTACTTACTATCAATTTTCTATTTCATCTTACTAAAATAGCAATTCTTATGTGTGTTTGGTTGTGTCATTTCGTGTATCTATGACCTGTCAAATCATTAACCGTTGCGCCTGGCATTTCAATGAATAGTACTATGGTATATACCCTTGTGACTCTCTGTTGAGAGTCCTCGTCATTGCTATGTATTGCATTACTACTAGCGCATACTATATATATCTGCTTTCCTTTCAAGGGTTGATTTGACCCGGATACCACTTATTACATTTTGCAAAATAACACATGAATTGCTAAATTTTCCTTACTATATGTATCAAACGGGGGTATGCTCACCAATACATTTTTGTATTGACCAAATTATTTTCGTACATGTTTCAGGTTCTTATGAGATCACTTATAAGCTTTTGGAACTTAGGCATAGATTGAGCTTTATTGTATTTTAGTTTAGATTGCTAGCTTTAATTGTTGTATTTCTTTCAGTGTAATAAGTTATTCAATTTAATGTATCAAAATTTACATTTTTAGTCCATGAGCTATTGAACAATATGAGTGTTTAGAGCCAACGATGTGAACAGAAGTTACGGTTAAGGGTGAACCCGAAAGGAAGAACCTCTAACCATGTCTATTACTTACATGTTACTCTCATTACGGTTAAAGGGTAAACCCGATAGGGAAGGACCTCTAACCATGTCATTGTTTCATTGCTGTATCAATTACTTAGCATATCCTGATTGCACGCATTTGTTTCTGGTATTACTTATGATAGGGTTATGGAAAAGCATAACACCCTAGTGTAAGGTAAATCGATGATTACGATCCGGAACGCAATCATGGGTTTAAAGGTACATGAGGGTGGTGTGTAATTCTATTAGGCTGTTGGTAGACAATCAGTACGAGTCCAAAGTATCGGGAGTGTGGTGGGTCAGCTGCGGTACACCCTATATATAAGCATTAACGATACTGCGGGAACGGACTAGGAGTCTAACTGTCACACCCTCAAATTACCACTTGCGGGGTTTTACCGCGAGGCGCATGACAAACCAGGATCCAAGTCAACGATCACAATAAACAACTCTATATGAAAAACGTAAACAGACATAACCATTAATTTAAATAGCAGAAGCGTTTCAGTAGCATTTAATCAACTATGCTATCATCCTAAAAGTTGTTCAAAATACTTTTATTACAAAACGTGCACTAAATCTAGACGCCAATGCAGACCCGTGCGCCTAGTTCCGTTCATTGCTACCTTAGCGACCTGAGAAAAACATGCCAAAAAGATGTCAACATATAATGCTGGTGAGTTCACAGGTTTGTTCAAAAATGTTACCAAAGTGTTACCATGTCCATACTATATCAATGTTACCAAGTACGCTAGCTAGGCGTATGTTTCATTACTACTACGATTGGAAACCATTACTAGACACGTTTAGCAATGTTCAGCATGTTTAAGCAGCCCGTATGTTCAGCATGATACCAATGTACCTGTTCGAGACAATATGCACCCGCCCGGCCCTCCAAGCCGACGAGTGGGGCAGGTCACGCCCAATAGATCTATCCACATTTCCCCCGTTGTGCAACCCCGCACATTCATGGTTTCCCCGGGACTTTCCAAAAGATCGTATAGCAATATAAGTTAAAACCATAGTATGACATATGTTACCAAAACCGTTTAGCGCATGTTTTCTCCCCCAAAAGTTAAAGCAGTAAAAGTGGGGCCGTGAACTCACCTTAAGTTGCGTTCTTCAAATATAAGTAAAGATGTTTAGCCCTTGATAATCCCTCTACCGGAGATCTATCAAAATGTTCACATAAGTGTTCCGACTAATAACCATAAGTTATCTAGTCCCTGATTGTCCAGATCGTTAACCAAGTATGTTTAAAACGTGTTTAAATGTTTAACCGACACACTAGACCGACCCGACATCCCGTTGGTGACCCATTACCCTAACTAATCAAGTACACATAGATTACACACAAGGTTCAAGCATAAAACACTTAGTTTGTATAAAAAATCTCATTTCTGCATCAGAACGGTCGAACCAGTCAGTTTTAAGTCTCCTTCGCACCTTTTTATCTCCTTCGCACCCTTTTACATCTCGTTCGACCGTTTGATGCTTCCTTCGCCCGTTTTATCACATTCGTCCAATAAAAAGCCCAGGTTCGACCCTGGATCCCTCCTTCGCACCATCGACTGGTCGAAGGAGGCCAGGTTCGCCCCTGTTGTATGATTTTTCCTAAAAACGCTTCAAACACATTCAAAACGACTCGAAACATCATCAAACACAGCAGTCAAGCATGAATAACTTATCCCTACAAAACCCCATCGATTTCCCCGATAATACGTCCGTTTCAGCCCTTTCCCAAAATGGTTAAGATTATGGAAACATCACTTTCATGCATGGATTATTTACCCAATTTGGAAACTTTAGAAATCGATTCATGTTTAGCTTAAAATACTCAGTTTGTCGATTATCCGATCTTTCTTATTCATTCTATTGATCATAAACATTCATGCATCAAGTATTAATCCAATAAAACCCCCAAAATATCAATATACCCATCCTAACCCTAAACAACCATAATCCAATCATTAACAACAATCCTATATCATGTTTCTATCATAGATATAGCAGCAAATCAGTGAACAACACATAAACCACATAACACACAACTAACACATGTTATTCATTATGCAAACCTATGTTAAATGTTCATGTTTTGATTTAGAAAGATGTTTAAAAGGTTTTTAATCATAAAAACACCCTTAGAACAGATCCGGACAATTAGGGTTGGATGAAAACGAATTAAAATGCTTTTAAAATATTTAGGATTATGAACACACCTTGGATTCTTGTTTAGATGTTGTAGATGGGTTAGATTATGAAAAAGAAGAGCAAAAACTCCATCCTTAGTGTTTGAGATCGTTTGAGAGCGTTTTGGGACGGTTAGGGTTTGTGAAATGATGAAAAATGACAAAGGTTGGTATTTATACTAGTCTTCCTTCGCACCAACTCATTGGTCGAATGTAGTGTCCTTCGCCCTTCACAGGGTCGAATGAGACCTGATTGGTCGAAGGAATTCCTCAACTTCCACTCCCTGGTTCGCCACTTGCATGGGTCGAACCAGACACTTTTCTTCTCCTTCGACCACTCGAAGTGGTCGAACCAGAACCCCTTTTTAACTAGTTTTCCAGTTTGTCGTGTTTAACGCATTCTAACACATCTTAACACATAAGCATGCATCCTTAGTCTATATTTAACACATTAAAGCACAGATAATCATTTACACATCGTTTAAACACATCTATGTATATAATCCACCACACGACCCATAATCTACACATATACTTAATTAGTTCATGTAATGTCACCAACAACGGAACCTGGTACTAGTGTATTACCAAAACGACTCCCAATGATCCTCCAGATCATTGTACCCTGGACAATCCTAACTTGACCCGACTCAACTAACCCAGTTAAGTTTGTTTATAAACGTTTCTCGCTAAGGTAGACTTAGATGTTACTAATATGTTTAAGCCGAACATGCCGGGTGTCACATCATCCCCATGTTGAAAGAATTTTCGTCCCGAAAATTGCGCAAAGCCCAAAAAGAAAGAAACGAAAAGAACAGAACGAAAAGAAACTAACCGGATGTCACATCATCCCCACGTTGAAAGGAATCTCGACCCGAGATTCACTCCGCTTCAGCAGTAACATGCCTCGATTCAAACGCGCGCTTCGGAAAGAGATGAGGATACTTAGATTTCATATGATCCTCCCGTTCCATGTGAACTCCGGTCCACGGTTCGAGTTCCAACGGACTTTAACGATGCGGATTTTACTCCGACGAAGGCTACGAATCTTGTAGTCGAGAATCTCGACAGGTTCCTCCACAATGCGAAGACGATCATCAACCTTGATCTCTTCCAGTGGTACAATGAGAGATTCATCAGCCAAACACTTCTTCAAGTTAGACACATGGAAGACGTTGTGTACACTACCGAGCTCCGCCGGTAAGTCAAGTCTGTATGCCACCGGTCCAATCCGATCCAAGATTGCGAATGGTCCGACATAACGAGGGTTAAGCTTGCCACGCTTTCCAAAGCGTATGACGCCCTTCCATGGTGAAACTTTTAGAAGTACCTTGTCCCCAACCTGGAACTCTAAAGGTTTTCGACGGCGATCGGCATAGCTCTTCTGACGATCCCGCGCAGCAGCCAAACGTTGACGGATCTGTACGATTTTCTCTGAAGTTTCGTACACGAGTTCCAGACCAGTGAGCTGGCTCTCGCCCACCTCGGCCCAACAAAGTGGTGATCGACATTTCCGTCCATAAAGAGCCTCGAACGGAGCTGCCTTGATGCTAGAATGGTAGCTGTTGTTGTAGGAGAACTCCACTAACGGCAGGTGGATCTCCCAACTTTTGCCAAAATCGATAACACATGCCCGAAGCATGTCTTCCAAGGTTTGAATCGTCCGCTCACTCTGTCCATCAGTTTGCGGATGATAAGCCGTACTCATATCCAACTGAGTACCCAAAGCCTTGTGCAGAGCCTTCCAGAAACGCGAAGCGAAACGAGAATCACGATCAGAGATAATAGAAACAGGCACTCCGTGCCGAGCAACCACCTCCTTAAGGTAAAGTCGAGCCAACCGTTCGAGTCCATCGGTTTCCTTAATAGGTATGAAACGTGCCGATTTTGTCAGCCGGTCAACAATCACCCAAATCATATCATAACCACTAGGTGACTTTGGCAGTTTGGTGACAAAATCCATCGTGATTCGTTCCCACTTCCATTCTGGAACCTCTGGTTGTTGCAGGAGACCAGGCGGCCTCTGATACTCCACCTTGACTTTAGCACAAGTCAAACATTTGCTGACATAAGAAGCTATATCAGCTTTTATGTTCGGCCACCAATAAAGTATCTTCAAATCCTGATACATCTTATCGGAGCCAGGGTGAATAGAATACCGGGATTTGTGAGCTTCATCCAGAACAAGCTCGCGCAATCCCCCGAACAATGGGACCCAAACACGCCCCGCAAAATAGTGTAAGCCATCGGTCCTGAGCTCAAGATGCTTGTCAGCACTATGCATCGTTTCAGCCTTAAGGTTTTCCTCTTCAAGGCTTCCAACTGTGCAGAACGGATTTGGTCAGGCAACGACGAATGAATGGTGAGCTGTAAGGCTCGAACACGGCGAGGGTTCGCAGACTCCTTCTTGCTCAAGGCGTCCGCCACAACGTTCGCCTTGCCAGGATGATACTTGATGGCACAGTCATAATCGTTCAGAAGTTCGACCCAGCGACGCTGCCGCATGTTCAACACCTTCTAGTCGAAAATATGCTGAAGACTCTTGTGATCGGTATATACTTCACACTTGGTACCGTACAAGTAATGTCTCCAGATTTTCAACGCAAAGACCACTGCACCCAGTTCCAAGTCATGAGTAGTGTAGTTCTTCTCATGAACTTTGAGTTGGCGAGAAGCGTAAGCAATAACCTTCCCGCGCTGCATCAACACGCAACCGAGACCACGAATGGAAGCATCACAGTACACAACGAAATCATCAGTGCCTTCCGGCAGGGATAAGATAGGTGCAGAACAAAGTTTAAGCTTCAGCATCTGAAATGCTGATTCTTGTGGTTCATCCCAGTCGAACTTTCGGTCCTTCTGGGTAAGAGCAGTGAGGGGTTGAGCGATCTTCGAAAATCCCTCAATGAAACGACGATAATAACCCGCAAGACCTAGGAACTGCCGCACCTCAGATGGCGTCTTTGGTGCTTCCCAGTCTTTAATAGCCTCGATCTTAGCCGGATCGACATGAATTCCCAGTTCATTCACCACATGTCCTAGGAATTGAACTTCACACAACCAAAAATCACACTTCGAGAACTTAGCATACAACTGCTCCTGTCTCAAAAGTTCTAAGACCAACCGCAGATGTTCCTCATGATCCGCCTTGTTCTTGGAATAGATCAGAATGTCGTCAATAAACACGATAACGAACTTATCAAGGTAAGGTTTGCAAACGCGGTTCATCAAATCCATGAACACCGCCGGTGCGTTAGTGAGACCGAAAGGCATGACCAAGAACTCAAAATGGCCATAACGAGTGCGAAAAGCAGTCTTCTGAATGTCAGCCTCCCTGACGCGCAACTGGTGATAACCGGACCGCAAATCAATCTTCGAATAATAACTGGAGCCCTTAAGCTGGTCAAAGAGATCATCAATGCGAGGAAGAGGATAACGATTCTTGATGGTCACTTTGTTCAGCTCACGATAATCAATACACATACGAAGACTTTCGTCCTTCTTCTTCACGAACAAAATAGGGCTCCCCACGGGGAAGAACTCGGTCGAATGAAACCCTTTTCCAAGAGTTCCTGTAACTGGCTGGACAACTCTTGCATCTCAGGAGGTGCAAGACGATACGGAGCTCGGGCAATAGGAGTTGCGCCCGGAGTGAGATCAATACCAAACTCAACTGACGATGGGGAGGAAGACCAGGTAAATCATCAGGAAACACATCAGAAAAGTCACGAACCACCGGGATATCCTCGATCTTCTTCTCATCGTCAGTAGAAACGTTAACAAGTGCCAGAATGGCCGAACAGCCCTTCCGAAGATACTTACGGGCTTTCATGCTAGAAATGATACTCAGCGGAGCACGCTTTTCTCGCCACGAACCGAAAGAATCTCTCCATCAGGGAGAGGGATCCGAATAACCTTGTCAAAACAAACGATCTCCGCGCGATACAATGACAATCAATCCATGCCAACCACGACATCAAAACTACCCAGAGGTACCGGCATAAGGTCAATGGGGAAAGACAAACCCGACAGTTCCAAGCGACATTCCCTAAGGGTGTGTGTCGCTTCGATTTTCTTACCATCAGCCAATTCTATTAAGTACTTAGCCTCTAAAGGTGTGGGTACTATATCTAGCAATCGACTAATATCCAAAGATACGAAACTCTTATCGGCATCAGAATCAAACAAAACAGAAACATAGCGATCATTAAGAAGGAACGTACCGGTAACTGTGTCTGGATCCTGCCTAGCCTCTGCAGATCCAATGACGAAAGCATGTGCAGTCCTGCCTCCGCCGCCATTGTTCCCGTTACCGTTCCCGCCCCTCCCATTATCGCCCTGCTTCAGTTTGGGACAGTCACGCTTGAAATGTCCCGTGTCACCACAGTTATAACACCCCTGCCTCCGCTGAGTCCCCTGAGCAGCAGGAGCAGGAGCAGCCGCAGGAGTCTGAGTTGGGGTGAGCGTCACCTTGCAATCCTTAGCATGGTGCCCCAACGATGGCACCGATGACAACGAGCTCTATCACAACCCCCAGAATGATGAAAACCACACTTGTTACACTTGGGATGTTTTCCAACATACCCACCCGTCTTCGACCCAGAAGAAGACCCAGACGACTCAAACTTCTTCGCCGGCTGAGCTGGCACCACACTCTTCCCCACACTCTCCCACTTCCTCTTGTTCCCCTCAGCAGCCTTCACAGTAGCACCCTTGGGTGGCAAAACGCCTTCCGCCACCTTCAAATTAGTCATCCGATGAGCTGATCGGACAACTTCAGCAATAGTGGGAAGATTCCCAGCAGCCACCAACCCAACAATCTCGGGCACTAATCCAGACACATAGTGCTCGATCCTCCTGTACTCGGGTGTGTGTAAGTCAGGACACAACACCGCCAGCTCGTTTCTCCTCACAGTGTACTCCTCAATCTCCGACCCAACCATCTTGTAACTCCAAACCTCATGCTCCAACTTCTGTATCTCCTCCCTCGGACAGTACTCACCTCTCAAAAGCTGCACAAACTCCACCCAAGGCATAGCAATAGCCTCTCCCAATCCCACGTTCTGAGTAGTAGCATTCCACCACGACAATGCAGGCCCTTCAAATGTCGCAGTAGCATACTTCACTCGGTCCCCAGCAGGACAGTTACACATAACAAACACAGATTCCACCTTCTCCAGCCATCGGAGCAGTCCCACCGCTCCCTCAGTTCCGACGAAGTTATGGGGCTGACAGTCCCTAAACTTCTTATAAGAGCACTGAGGTGGGGGTGGATTGGCACCAACACCTGAAACACGATACACGAGTAAAACAAAAACGAAAGGACACGAAACCCAAAAATGAGGCAAGGTCGACAAAAATCAACTCACCACCCATGGCATTAATCCCGGCCTGGAAATTGGCCATAGCCATGTTCACTTGCTGCTGGAGCAAGTTGTTCAGTTCTGCCTGGGTCATGTTGATGTTCCCACGACCACCGCCTCCGGCCCGACCACCGCCGCCAGCACGGCCACCGCCACCACCACGACGTCCACCTCCGCGAGCACCAGACATGATCTAACAAACCAGAAATCGAGGGATTCAGATTCATTTCCAGTGTCAACCACTAGAAATTTACAAGAGTTAACCTAGGGACAATCCAGGACTATACATCCAAACTCGAAGTCATCGAGATTCTCATGCATCCCAGTTTATTATTTCGTGTGCACCCGAAATGATAAACTGCTCTACATGGTCCTCCAGATGTACCCCTAATCTAGACCCCAGCCACCGAACATTGTCGCCTATGTGGTAATAGGTGCAAGTGTAAGAAGGCATGTGTGTGCTAGAATCAACAGATCAACCCCTCCTCCTTCAATCCAGAAAGAGAAGACAAGAGTAGGTAAGAACCCAAATAAAAACGGATGATGTAACGGAGAAGCATGATAATGATGTAAGGACACCCCGACAACGTTAGTACATATCCCATTAATAGACCCAAAGTATGTGACCGTCTAGTGTGTGCAACTCGGCTATAGACCAGACTCTACATGCAGTCCTAGTTCACTATAACCATTGGCTCTGATACCAATCTGTCACACCCTCAAATTACCACTTGCGGGGTTTTACCGCGAGGCGCATGACAAACCAGGATCCAAGTCAACGATCACAATAAACAACTCTATATGAAAAACATAAACAGACATAACCATTAATTTAAATAGCGGAAGCGTTTCAGTAGCATTTAATCAACTATGCTATCATCTCAAAAGTTGTTCAAAATACTTTTATTACAAAACGTGCACTAAATCTAGACGCCAATGCAGACCCGTGCGCCTAGTTCCGTTCATTGCTACCTTAGTGACCTGAGAAAAACATGCCAAAAAGATGTCAACATATAATGCTGGTGAGTTCACAGGTTTGTTCAAAAATGTTACCAAAGTGTTACCATGTCCATACTATATCAATGTTACCAAGTACGCTAGCTAGGCGTATGTTTCATTACTACTACGATTGGAAACCATTACTAGACACGTTTAGCAATGTTCAGCATGTTTAAGCAGCCCGTATGTTCAGCATGATACCAATGTACCTGTTCGAGACAATATGCACCCGCCCGGCCCTCCAAGCCGACGAGTGGGGCAGGTCACGCCCAATAGATCTATCCACATTTCCCCCGTTGTGCAACCCCGCACATTCATGGTTTCCCCCGGGACTTTCCAAAAGATCGTATAGCAATATAAAGTTAAAACCATAGTATGACATATGTTACCAAAACAGTTTAGCGCATGTTTTCTCCCCCAAAAGTTAAAGCAGTAAAAGTGGGGCCGTGAACTCACCTTAAGTTGCGTTCTTCAAATATAAGTAAAGATGTTTAGCCCTTGATAATCCCTCTACCGGAGATCTATCAAAATGTTCACATAAGTGTTCCGACTAATAACCATAAGGTTATCTAGTCCCTGATTGTCCAGATCGTTAACCAAGTATGTTCTAAAACGTGTTTAAATGTTTAACCGACACACTAGACCGACCCGACATCCCGTTGGTGACCCATTACCCTAACTAATCAAGTACACATAGATTACACACAAGGTTCAAGCATAAAACACTTAGTTTGTATCAAAAATCTCATTTCTGCATCAGAACGGTCGAACCAGTCAGTTTTAAGTCTCCTTCGCACCTTTTTATTCTCTTCGCACCCTTTTACATCTCGTTCGACCGTTTGATGCTTCCTTCGCCCGTTTTATCACATTCGTCCAATAAAAAGCCAGGTTCGACCCTGGATCCCTCCTTCGCACCATCGACTGGTCGAAGGAGGCCAGGTTCGCCCCTGTTGTATGATTTTTCCTGAAAACGCTTCAAACACATTCAAAACGACTCGAAAACATCATCAAACACAGCAGTCAAGCATGAATAACTTATCCCTACAAAACCCCATCGATTTCCCCCGATAATACGTCCGTTTCAGCCCTTTCCCAAAATGGTAAAGATTATGGAAACATCACTTTCATGCATGGATTATTTACCCAATTTGGAAACTTTTGAAATCGATTCATGTTTAGCTTAAAATACTCAGTTTGTCGATTATCCGATCTTTCTTATTCATTCTATTGATCATAAACATTCATGCATCAAGTATTAATCCAATAAAACCCCCAAATATCAATATACCCAATCCTAACCCTAAACAACCATAATCCAATCATTAACAACAATCCTATATCATGTTTCTATCATAGATATAGCAGCAAATCAGTGAACAACACATAACACCACATAACACACAACTAACACATGTTATTCATTATGCAAACCTATGTTAAATGTTCATGTTTTGATTTAGAAAGATGTTTAAAAGGTTTTTAATCATAAAAACACCCTTAGAACAGATCCGGACAATTAGGGTTAGATGAAAACGAATTAAAATGCTTTAAAAGATTTAGGATTATGAACACACCTTGGATTCTTGTTTAGATGTTGTAGATGGGTTAGATTATGAAAAAGAAGAGCAAAAACTCCCTCCTTAGTGTTTGAGATCGTTTGAGAGCGTTTTAGGACGGTTAGGGTTTGTGAAATGATGAAAAATGACAAAGGTTGGTATTTATACTAGTCTTCCTTCGCACCAACTCATTGGTCGAATGTAGTCTCCTTCGCCCCTTTCACAGGGTCGAATGAGACCTAATTGGTCGAAGGAAATTCCTCAACTTCCACTCCCCTGGTTCGCCCACTTGCATGGGTCGAACCAGACACTTTTCTTCTCCTTCGACCACTCGAAGTGGTCGAACCAGAACCCCTTTTTAACTAGTTTTCCAGTTTGTCGTGTTTAACGCATTCTAACACATCTTAACACATAAGCATGCATCCTTAGTCTATATTTAACACATTAAAGCACAGATAATCATTTACACATCGTTTAAACACATCTATGTATATAATCCACCACACGACCCATAATCTACACATATACTTAATTAGTTCATGTAATGTCACCAACAATGGAACCCGGTACTAGTGTATTATCAAAACGACTCCCAATGATCCTCCAGATCATTGTACCCTGGACAATCCTAACTTGACCCGACTCAACTAACCCAGTTAAGTTGGTTTATAAACGTTTCTCGCTAAGGTAGACTTAGATGTTACTAATATGTTTAAGCCGAACATGCCGGGTGTCACACTAACCAAGAACCTACCCATTACTTTATAATTACCTCTTCATTGGATCGTTGACTAATAGCTAGCATTTTCGATAAGAACGTTCTTACACGAACTTCAATTCGTCTTCCTAGGGTTCTTCGCTTGACCACCCACACAGAAAACACAAACCGCGTATACTCTTACACTCTCGATTAATTGGATTCTTGTTGCATACTCTAATAAAGTTCAGTTAGAAATATTTCTAAAGTAGGGGAGACTGCTTCGCCAGTGTCCCTCCCTCACTAGTCACACATGTTCAAAACCTTTCTGATTTAAACTCCCAACTTCCTAACATTGGGTCAATTGTCAAAAATTTTGAAACTTTTACTTTGGATATTAGACAACTACTATAAATTTTGTCAAAACATGACTATGCAATTTTTAAAAAAAAACCTAATGACTTTTACAACGCCCTTTGTTTCATAGAAACCTTCACTTGAAAGTAATTTCGAGACGAAATTATCTAAAGTAGGGGAGACTGTAACATTCACGATATTTCCAATAATTTAATTATGAAATTAGTGACTTAAAGTGATTTACGTTTAGAAACAATTAATTTAAATGTCTTAATTTATAGAGTGTAAACTTAAAATGGTTTATTGTTTTTTAATAAAGAGAAATTAATATGTATTTAAATTAGTAAATATGTGTGTGAAATGTAAAAATTGAATTTATGGTATTAAAACCAATTGTGAAGAAACGTTCACAAAAGGCTTTTGCATTCCAAATAAATTGATAACACATTTATGGAGCAATTTTAATTCCCTATAAATCTATTTGATCAATACAACCAAAGAGGAATGAAAACATTTTATGTTCTAACTCCGATAATATTCCCTCAACTTCATCACTACCTATATTGTCCTAAATAACCAAAATAGTTTTCCGATTATCTTCACGTTCGGCTATCACCAAGCATGTTTGAAGCTCCGTACGTAGTCGAGCAAACTCCATTACAAAACCATTTGAGCGCACGCTTTTGGATTAGTTATTTCATCATGATTAAGGTAATAATCTATGTTTACATTTTTTTTCGTTTTATAACTCTACCGAAAAGAAGCCATTGTTTTTATAAAGGTCTCTAGATATTGAACAAGGAAGCTTACACGCTAACTTCTTTTTATTTTATTTCTTCTAGTTCATACTAAAAAAAACCATTATCATTTGTAATTAACCCTTATATTTACCTAATATATGTATATATACGTTTCTATCGATGGCTTCAAGTTAGATTATATAAAACTTATAATCCAATAATTGTTTGGTTAGTAAAGGGATAATGTTTCTAATCAGTAAAGTTAATTTATTTTCATTCATTATTGAATATAATATAAGAGAATTTGAATAATGATAAAAAGATTAATGTGTTTTCTGTTTGAAGATTGTAGTGCTACATATTTATTTGAATTAAATGGAACATCATTTTTTAGCACTTTTTAATAACATGGTGCTTTATATTGAAAATATTTAGAGAAATGTACAATTTCTATGATCTCACCATAGAAATCGTATTACAAAACGAACTAGTGTCTAATACTAGAAACCTTGAACATTTTAGGTCTTTTATTCATAGATTTATAAATAATTATTTAGGTTGAATTCCTTGGAGTCCTCTTGTTCATTTGCTCAATACGCTAGTGAAATTATTCCTACTTGTTGGAGGTGAGTATATCTTTTCCCTTTTTTACTGTTTTACTATTTTGGGGTGACTCATGTACTTACTATCAATTTTCTATTTCATCTTACTAAATAGCAATTCTTATGTGTGTTTGGTTGTGTCATTTCGTGTATCTATGACCTGTCAAATCATTAACCGTTGCGGCCTGGCATTTCAATGAATAGTACTATGGTATATACCCTTGTGACTCTGTTGAGAGTCCTCGTCATTGCTATGTATTGCATTACTACTAGCGCATACTATATATATCTGCTTTCCTTTCATAGGGTTGATTTGACCCGGATACCAATTATTACATTTTGCAAAATAACACATGAATTGCTAAATTTTCCTTACTATATGTATCAAACGGGTATGCTCACCAATACATTTTTGTATTGACCAAATTATTTTCGTACATGTTTCAGGTTCTTATGAGATCACTTATAAGCTTTTGGAACTTAGGCATAGATTTAGCTTTACTGTATTTTAGTTTAGATTGCTAGCTTTAATTGTTGTATTTCTTTCATTGTAATAAGTTATTCAATTTAATGTATCAAAATTTACATTTTTAGTCCATGAGCTATTGAACAATCGTCACTACGTGACACCTCGATGTTTCCGCCATCGGTTGGGGTGTTACAATCTTCATCTCTTTTAACCAGAAAATAAGCTAGGTTTATATATGATAGGCTTTTAAGGTGTCCGTTATTAGTAATTAGGGCACGAGGAAGTTGGTCA
Source organism: Ambrosia x helenae (assembly GCA_030844895.1). Taxonomy (NCBI): domain Eukaryota; kingdom Viridiplantae; phylum Streptophyta; class Magnoliopsida; order Asterales; family Asteraceae; genus Ambrosia; species Ambrosia x helenae. The sequence goes on from JAUTDX010000089.1 coordinate 17,325, forward strand.
AAGCTTCGGGCTTTGTTTTCTAGCTAAGCAAGGAAATCAAGGTGAGTTTCACGGCCCCTTTTTACTGTTTTTTATTTGGGGGAAAGATATGTTTTGTCAAATGCTTTCACTTGTCAAAATGTTTTTAAAAGTTAAAAACGTGATAAATGCATGATGAGTACTTGGGTTTTGTTGTTTATACACCACTCGGGTGAGTCCTCGCTACTGTAACCATTTACTCGTGTGTTGTGTGTGTGTTGAAATCGAGAACCGAAGGAATATTTGGATAGCGCTACTGTGCCTGACAAGGCCCACCCCTAATCAATAGCGTCGATTATGCAACTGTGTATGCCAGGGGTGCACGTATTTTGAACTAAGTTGTTATTTACCGAGAAACAACTTCTACTCGCGCGGCATTATTATTGGTCTTGGTTTGGTTATGGGCTCAAGGGATTGCTCGTCATAGTTTGTAGGAGTTAGCTACTCTCTACAAAAGTCACTGCTTTGGTTTGTTCTACACATGTTTGTTGTTGTTAAAATGTTTTGTTGTTATGGAAATAAAACATGTGAACTCACCAATATTTTATATATTGACATCTTTTTAAACATATCTTTCAGGTAACTAAGTGTTGAACAGGTATGCGGCTAATACGGTGGAATTTGAGATGTCAGACACTGGTCGGGGATTTCATCTATAGTTACTATTGGGTTGGGACATAGACGGAAACACCCCTGATGGAACTTAATGTATGTTGTTTTGTGTAATGTTTGAAAGTTGAAACAAGGTAATTTTTCGACATCTTAATGAAATGATCTTTTCTAATTAAATATAGTTTGTGTTAATCTTGACTTTGATATGCTTTCGAGCGTTGCGCCACGTGTTTCCGCCATTGACGTGGTGTGACACCCACTAGCCTTAGTGATGGTGTGATGACCACCCCATACCCTAAGAGTAAGAGTAGGATATGTTTTTTTTTAACATAAAGAGTAGGATATGTTGATATTCATAAAAAAACCAATGGGGTTGCCATATACGACATTATTATATAAATGAGTGTTAATTAAGAATAAAATGTGATCTTATTGGAACATCACAAATTAATATTGGAAAACCCATCTTTTTTCTCTCTCTCTCTATATATATATACATATTAAATATAGAGAGACATGGAGGGATGGGTGTACCAATATTTTTTTTAACAGCTAGCGGTTGTTCAAAAAACACTCGCTATCTCCTTCAAGGTGAGCATGCTCTTGAACCCTACCCAAGTTCGAATCTCTCCCAGTGGTGCTTAGTCCCATTATATACACCTTTTGCATTTAATAAGGATCAAACTTGGACCTCTTCACTAAGAAACCCTTATGAGAAAACTCTCTAACCACACCAACAAAGTGACGATGGCAGGTGTATTAATATTAAGACCTGAATAAAAATAGAAAAATAAGAACCAATGAGCTCTTGGTCTAGTGGTATGATGCCCTCTTACAAATGTAAAATTGTGGGTTCAAATCCTTATAAATGCAAGGTGAGGTGGAATTAAAGTGTGATAAAATTTACCGTTAAAAAAAATAGAAAAATAAGACACTAGATAAACGTGTACTTGCCTTCCAAAAAAAAAAAAAAAAAAAGAATAAACGTGTACTAATATTAAAGACGTTGAAGGGGGTGGAAGCATAAGTAAATGTTGCAGCATTTATGAGAAAGTAAATATAGCTGGTGAACATGAAATGAGGTGGTTGGCTTGCTGCCTATAAAAGTTAAAACATTGGTAGTTATATACTAAAATAATGATAATAAAATATAAATTTGCAAACCCACATTGATACTTCCTGTATATTGTTAGATTTAAAATTTATTTTTCAGTTTTCCTGCGGTGTGTTTAGTTATAGGTTATCCCATAATGAGATGAGATAGGTAATCATCACGAACACTTTAGTGATGATGGTTGGCAACACTACCAGTATATTCAAAATACCGATACAAAATCGACCTAAGAAAATAAGGATGTGAAACCTATCCTGAAAAATATCGGATTGATTAAGGGTATTTTAAGCAAGTCAAAGAGTCAAGTAAAGGCTTTACATTAATCTGTACTGTCAGAGATAACATGTTACACACTGTTCTCCGTAAACAACCGTCGTCAACCCTCACCTCACTAGTTTGCCACTGAACCATTGTGGAATCAACTATTTACCGCACACAAATATCAACCACCAACAAAGACAATAACACTTTGCTATTTCATCTTTTCTGTCGTCAAACGAATATGTAGCTCCTCGCTCTTTCGTTTCTTTCGCAACATGTCCATTGGTTTTTTGTAGTGTTGATCAAACATGCTATTCCGGACCCGCTGTTGATCGACTCTAAAATCCCCCGAAAAGCTACTAATCCTTCTCACATCAGCTGTTGATGTCACACCCTCAAATTTCCACGTGCGGGGTTTTACCGCGAGGCGCGTGACACACCAGGATCCAAGTCAACGGTCACAATAAACGACATCTATATGATAAGAAAACAACGTAAACTACTATTGAGTTTCAAAACCGATCTAACACAGCGGAAGCAAAATGTATTATTACAACTTAAAAGTAAAACTCAAAGTCTGAAATGTTTAACAAAATATGCATATGATCCCTAGACGCCGTGAGACTCCGTGCGCCTATACTCAATTCTGCTACCTTAGCGACCTGAGAAAACATGCCAAAAAGACGTCAACATATAATGCTGGTGAGTTCACAGGTTTTAAGTTCGTAAACGTTTTCATGTGTAAAGCAATTCCTCATAAAGTGCCAAGTGTGCAAAAGTTCCAAGTAAATAACAAACGTTCCCTTACTACTACGACTATGTTGCTAAAACCATTACTGACAAACGTTGCTCAAGTTGCTGCCCATGTGCCAAGTGTCAAGTGTCAAGTAGAGACAATATGCACCCCCCGGCTCCCAGCCGTCAGGTGGGGTTCGTCACGCCCGATAGATCTATCCACATTTCCCCCGTTGTGCCCCGCACATTCATGGTTTCAATAGGGACTTAGGTTTCGTCGTATAGTAAATAAGTGCCAAGCGTCAAGTGTCAAATGCCAAACATCAATGTTTAAAAGTGTCAAGTGCCAATGTTTAAATATGCCAAATGCCAATGTTTAAAAGTGTCAAGTGCCAATGTTAAATATGCCAAGTGCCAAACGTGTCACGTTTCTTAAAAGAGTTACATTCCCAAAAGGCGTCATGTTTCTAAAAGTGTTATGTTTCCAAAAGTGGTAAGTTTCATAAGAGTTGCGTTTTCAAATCATAAACGTTGCATTGTTAAAACGTGTGGCATGCTTCTCCCCCGAGAGAAAAGAGTATAAAAGAGGGCCCGTGAAACTCACCTTAGAGTGCGTCTTCTGATAACTAGAATTCCAACACGTGTATGATAATCCCAACTAATGACAACCTATCAATGAATTTACATAAGTGTGATGACTATTAACCCGAAGGCTAACTAGTCCCCGATTGTCCAGATCTTGACTACGTGTGTTAAAAAGTGTGTTTAAACGTTAACCGGACATCCCAGACCGACCCGACATCCCGTTGGTGACCCATTACATCAATTAGTCATGCACATAAGTTTAAACACATAAGTTTCAAGCATAAAACACTTAGTTTGCATCAAAAATCTCATTTCTGCATCAGAACGGTCGAACTAGTCAGATTAAATCTCTTCGCGCCCGTTTTTAAGTCTCCATCGCCCGTTTTTACCACGTTCGAACCGTTTTGATGTCTCCTTCGACCTTTTTCCACGTTCGCCCCCAACGTATTCCAGGTTCGACCCCTGGATTCTCTCCTTCGCCCAATCGATCGGTCGAAGGAGTCCAGGTTCGCCCCTGTTGTTCAAATTTTCCTAAAAACGCTTCAAACACATTCAAAACACCTCGAAACATCATCAAACACAGCAGTCAAGTATGTAATACTTATCCCTACAAAACCCCACCGATTTTACACCAAAATCTAGTCGTTTTACAAGTTTCCCAAAATAGTAAATTATGGAGATGTCACATCATCATGCATGCAATCTTTACCCAATTAGGAAACTTTCTGAAATGAATCAATAATCAACTTAACACACTCAAATTATTATGAACAAGAAACCCCCAATCATATCCTTATCACTATCATCATGAGCAAGCCCTAGATCTAACCCAAAATCCCCAAAATGAACAAAACATCATCAATAATCAATTGTAACCTATCTCAATCATAAAACATCATCAATAACAGTCCTAGATCATTGTTATAACATCTATACAGCAATCAATCATCAAACAATACATAACATCACCTAAAACACCATTAACACATGTTAATTTGTATGAAAACTCATTGTTTATGAATAGGCTTTGTTTAGAAAGACATTAGGAAGGTTTTTATACATGAAAACATGTTTGTATCAGATCTGGACACTTGGGGTTTAATAAAAACGAATTGAAATGCTTAAAAAATGATTTAGAATGAAGAACACACCTTAGATCTTTGTGTAGAAGATGTTTTAGGTTAGATTATAGAAAACAAGGGCAAAAACTCCTTCCCCAATGTTTAAAGTTGCTAGAGAGTGTTTTGAGACGGTTAGGGTTTGTGAAATGGTGAAAAATGACAAAGTGTGGTATTTATACTATGTCTACATTCGCCCCTTCTACCTGGGCGAATGTGCTCTCCTTCGACCCTTTCACAGGGTCGAACGAGCCCTGTCCTGGTCGAAGGGAATTCTTTCAATTCCATATCCCAGGTTCGCCCATTTACAAAGGGTCGAACCAAACAAGTTTCCTCCTTCGACCACTCGAAGTGGTCGAACCAGAGTCCATGTTTGTCTAGTTTTCCAGTTTGTCGTGTTTAACGCATTCTAACGCACCCTAACATACGAGCATGCAACCTTAGTCTATGTTTAACTGATTTAAGCACGGATGATTATCTACACATCATTTAAACACATCTAAGCATATAATCCACCATACGACAATAATCTACACATACACTTAATTTGTTTATGTAATTCACCAACAACGGGACCCGGTACTAGTGTATTCCCAAAACGACTCCCAATGATCCTACAGATCATTGAACCCTGGACAATACGGACTGTGTTCCGACTCTACTGACCCCGTCAAGTATGTTTAATAAACTTTTTTCGCTAAGGTAGACTTATATGTTTATAAAATGTTGACCCAAACATGCCGGGTGTCACAGTTGAACACCATCAAAATGTTGTTGTCATTAACCGGCAACCTGTACACATCTCACAACCACGATTTGATCCCGAATAAGCACCGAATATATGGGGAAGATCCTAGAGGTTTCTCCAAGGAGTTTTGGATAAAAAAAAAAAGAGAAGGAAAAACTTAAAAGAAAGGAGGTTTGAGCTTGGAAAACTTACTGATGTGTTATAAGGAAGTATGCTCAAGAAACTTGAATTTTAGAGAGATTTTTAGAAAGAAAAGAGATGAACAATAGATTATGAAGTGAGGAGGAGTTGTATTTATAGGTGGGGTGAGTTGGTTGGGTATTAAATGGAGTAAATGAAGTGATTAGCTAGGAAGGGATTAATAGGGGGTTAAGTCTAATTATTAAAGGTGGTAATATTTGTTGTTGTTTGCTACTTTCGAATACAAAAAGAAAAAAAAGAAACGAATTGTTTTGTTGTTTGGACTTAATTAAATGTTGTTGTTGTTGATACAAATCAACTAATCACGTTTTCCCATTTCTTTTTTTAACTACAAGTATTAGTATTATAACAATATATATGTTTTGTTTTAAATATATATATATATATATATATATAAATATTAAGATCTTAACTAAATGAGTTTCTTGTTATAACGCCTAAATTGAATAGGATAAATTATAATGACGACTCGTCACGAATTGGTAAGAGTATAAAAGAAGCGAGTAAAGGCGAACTTGGAATTTGTTAAGTATAGAATTTAGAATATATGCAAAACTAAAAATCACGCGATGTTACATAAAGTTTGCGTCACATAGAATTTATAGAATAAATGAAATAGATTAAGATTAAATGCAATTGACAAAATACTTTTCCATTGATCATAAGCTTGGGATTACAAGGGTACAAGATGGAAAGATACAAGAATACAAAGACTTGAACAAAAAATACGAAACGTACAAATGTTACAATAAATATATATATATATATATATATATATATATATATATATATATATATAGGTTTAGGATCCTGTACAAAGTACATTTTTCGTGAGAAGTGTGAGAAGGACTAAAAATTGACATGTAGACATCATGTTTTGGATTTAGGAATGATGTTTTAGGTTGTTTTAACTTGAAAAACACTAAACACAACAATCTAAAACACAATACAATGTATTATAGTCATTAAATTTTAAAAAACAGCTAAAACACACTACTTAACGTTTAAAACACACTGCTAATGTTCTTAGCATGGTGTTTTAAGTTTTAAGCCTAAAATACATTGTTTTTTGGTTTTTAATTGTTATGTTTGGTGTTTTTATAGGCAAAACAATCCAAAACATCACGACTAAGTTCAAAAAATAATGCCTAAGTATCAATTTTTAACACTTCTCACACTTCTCACGAAAAATGTACTTTGTACAGGATCCTGACCCTATATATATATATATATATATAATATATATATATATATATATATATATATATATATATATAAATAGGATTGAGATCAATTAGGAACCACCACCATAGTTAGAAACCTTAGGAACCAATCTTAGCCCTCCATCTTTGATTTTGATCTAAAAGGTAAGAGTGTAATTAAACATTTAAATAATTATCATTTTCTTTAATTATAGACCATGTTAGGTAATAATTATCATTTCATAATCTAATCACATTAATGAGGGTTCATTTACCCAGATCTGTGTATAATAGGGGCACTGCACGAAAATTATAGACCATTATTTCTAGGGCGTGTTTGGGATTGAGTTTGGAAACAACTTATTGACTTATTAACTTTTTGAAAAGCCAATAAGTCAATAAGTCATTTGGAAAAGCAACCAAATCCTGGCTTTTCAAAATGACTTATTGACTTATTGGCTTTTTGAAAAAGTTAATAAGTTAATAAGTTGTTTCCAAACTCAATCCCAAACATGCTCCTAGATTGATGCTCCTGTATTATATCTCTACATGTGAATTATGATTCGACGATTTCCAGATTTCAAGTTTTAATTGAGCAATTTAGGTGCTTCTTGAATCTACAATCATCAAGTTTGATCAGTAACTATCAGATCTGCATTCTTTGTGTTTAAAACACGATCCAGATCCCAGATCCGCATCCGTGTTCTGTTATATCATTCGAGGTCTATCACCACCAGAGCTTATGCTCTCGCAAATCATGTCAATATCCAATAACCATCAGATGAGTTTTTTTTTTACTATGAATCTCTTATTTTCTTGTCTAACATACAAATATTCTCAATGTACAAACATGATCGATGGGGGTACAAAAATTGGACATACATGCTTTTGGCTTATAAAAAGTTTATTACAATAAGGTTATCGCCAGTCCTTTTGTTTTCAAGTTATGCAAATACAGCTTGCACAGTACAAGTTTGTACCATTCTATATACATCGATCTCCAATCAAGCATCTTATATGTGTGTTGTTAAAATCCATCAATCAATATTCTAATTATTTTCTTGCTGAATGTTGTTAGCCGAAGAATCTCATGCATTTCACGCATTATCATGGTCCGACGAGGCTCTTGAAATCTTACTTGCCAGAGCTTTGCCACGGACTGACGAAGCTCAATGGCCCTTGCCGAAGCATTGACGCGGACCGACGAAGCTCGTCCGTCTTTACTTGTCGTAGCCTTCTTGCGGCCCGGCGAAGCTCACCACCTTTCCGGAGCATTGTTACGGTTCGGAAATTTTATAAGAAAATAAGTTCCAAGGGTATAGGTGGTCATACACCAATTTCTTATCTTCAAGCCACTAGGTTTTCAAATCAAATGTTGGATCAGTAAGCTGCTCTTTTAGTTGAACTTGCTAGTTGACACTTAAGTGTTTAGCAAGTTCTTGGTGAGTGATAGCACAGCGGAATGTTTATAAGTTTATAGCTACACTTTATCAACAGGAGTTATTACTCCCCCTGGATTCAAGAACTAATAAATGATAAGTGTTTATTGAGAATCCAAGTAATGAATGAGAATGAAATACTTTGATTGATTCTCAGTAAACACAAAATGGAAATAACAATAATAAGTGTTGAAGGATTTCTTGTATTAAAATCAATGTCTAAAACAAGGGATGAACCCTTCTATTTATAGACTTTACAAATACATGAACCTTGCCAAAAGCAAGTTCAGAAACAAGTTGCAGTCTTGGAACTTGTACATAAAGCAAAAAGAAATACTAAAGTATTAAACTACTGATATACAAAGGCGGTGGAAAAGATCTTCTGTAAGTACTGATGAATGACAAACTACTGATGAGTAGTTTGTCTTCAGTAGTTCTTCAGTAGAAGTGTCTGGTTTGAACTTCAGAACTTCTGATGACTTTTCTTCTTTAGTACTTCTGAATCTCTTCTTCAGCAGTTTGATTCTTTGTCTTCAGCAGTTCTATACTTAGAGTATTTTGACAGAAGTGAATTAGACTAAGGTTTGCAAAAGTGGTTTCACCAATCCTTTTTGTCCTAACAATCTCCCCTGGATTGATGAAGCCAAAACCTTACTAATTCCTTATTGTTCTTTTCTGTCCTTCACAATTTTCCATATTCCTTTGAACATGGAATTCTTGAGCTGGTTCAGATGATCATCAGTAAGAGACCCTTTTCTTTGGTTTCTAAGTGTTGGATTGTAAGCAGGTCTTTGGTTGATAGTTTCTTCAGTTCATTCATCGACCTATATTCCCTGCTTGTTTGATCTCTTCTTGTCACAAGTACTGAGTTGTTATCAGTAAAGGACCATCTGATGATTGGTACTTTAGACTTGTCAAAGTCTGCAGTGTAGGGAACCATGGTGGTACCCTGGGTTTCTCCTGAGTGTTGAATGTTTTCTACTTCAGTGACTCTCAGGTGGACTCACTTCCTTGTTCTTGTTGCATCACATTAGGTATCTGAAATGTTGGTAAATGATGTTCAGTTACTACCTTAGTGTGCAGTTTGTCTGTGATGGTTTTCTGGATTTGATATGCAAAGGTGGAAGGATCCCTGAATTGTGTGAGCAGAGGCTTTTCTTCTATGTCAAAATCAGAATGTACTACTGTACTACCTTCTAGTAGTACCATTCTGAAATCAGTCTTCACTTTCTCCTCTGACTTCTTTCTTTGTGTAGCTGGCCTTCTTTGAACACCAGAAGTTCTAACTACTGAAGTTGAAGCTTCAGCAGTTTGAAACTTCTCTGGATTAGCAGCCCTTGCAGCCTTGTATTTTCTATATGTGTCCACCAATCTTTCTTCTTTCCACTTGGACACTAAGGCTTTTGAACCATAACCATTAGCTACCAGTTCTTCTATCATCTGAGCTCTCTTGGCCTTTGTGTCTTTACTTGTTGCAAGTTTATCTGCAATAAGTTGAGCTCTTCTTGTCAGCTCTTCCACAGAGAGTCTCTTCAATGTGTGGGCTTTGATTTTGCTGTTCTTCATGATGTAAGACATCAGTTGATGTCTTTTGTCTTGTTCAGCAATTTCATCTAGGCTAGCCTGCCTTTGGAGTTCAGCTTCATAAGCCTGAAGTTTTTCTTCATGGCTTAGATCTAAGTCATCCCTTTCTTCCAGAGTTTTCCAGATCTGATCTTCTCTGGCCTTCTTTTGGCTGCAACTAAACTCTTCTCAAGTAATTCTGCTGATTGAGAGATTGGAGAAGGGTTTAGCACAGTCAATGTGGTAACTGTTGTAATAGGCCTGATAGGAACAGAGGATGGTTGAATAGGAGCAGTTGATCTGGAAGGGTCAGTAGTTTTAGTCTTGGAAGTGTTAACTTCTGATGGGTTGACAACTTCTGAAGGTTTGTCAACTACTGAAGGATTGTCTTTAGTACTTTCTGATTCTTCATCAGAACTTTGGCCATCAGAGGTTTCTTCATTGTGCCCTTGGATTCATCAGACTTTTCAGCATCTTCTATTTCTTGAATAGAGACACCAAATTGTTGTGCCAGTTTCTCTTTTCTGGCTTGATCTTTTTTATCTCTTGCTAGGATAGCCACTCTTGCCTTTCTTCTGGCTTCAAGTGTATCCATAGGTACCTTGATTTTCTCCCCCTTTTTGGCTTTATCAGCCTTTGAAGTTGAAGCTTGGGAGAAATGACCTTGAAGATGAGTAATCTGTTTGCTGTTGTGATCAATCTTGTTGGACAGATCATTCATCTTCGTCTGTATCACTCCAAATTGGTTCTTCATGGACAGCTCCAAGTTAGCTGTGTATGTTTGGATGTGATTCTTGATGAGGGTGTTCATCATGTGATACAAGGGATCATCTGGCTGCATAGCTGGTTCAGGTCTATGCTTGTTTGCCCAGGGAATTGGGTAGGCATTTGTAGTGAGGGGTGTGTTTTTGGTTGCTCTTCTTGTTGTACAGAAGATGCCACTCTAGGGGAATCATGGATTGAGTGGGCTTTAACCTTAGATGGTGTGACTAGCTTCTTGAGCTTAGAGACACCAGGTGCAGGACCTTCACTTGTAGCCGTCAATTCGGTAGTTTTGTGTTTTGAAACATCATCCAAATCAATGGAATCATCTGAATCCCTGATTACATCCTCAATGAGGACTGTATCAGTTACATCATGAGCTGAGCCCAACTCAGTTTTCTCATGTACCTCTTGTTCTTGGTTCAGAGGATTTCCTACCTCAGGCATTAAGCCTTCATCAGTAGTTGCCACAGTTGAGGTCTTAGCTATGTTACTTCTGTCCTCAGGTCCACCACTGGGTGGTAAATGAGTAGTAGCAGCCTCAAAAGTACCAAAAGTTTCTAAGTTTGGGCTTAGAGACTCTGGTTCATCCTCATCTCTTTGGTTAGGGCTATGAGTGTCCACATCCATGTCACTGTCTGAGGCTATGTCCCCTGTTTGATGTGGTTGATGGGGACTGACATGTGTAGATGGGACTTTCTCTTTTAGCCCGGAGAGAAGTTTGGCTATTTCAATGTCTGGTTCAGAAGTTTGGGGTGCTGGTTCAGTAGTTTGGGCAATGGGTTCAGCAGTTTCAAAAGAGGAATCTATTGGAATATTTTTCTTAAGTCTTTTTCTTTTGAAAAGAATTGTTATTGGTGCTCTTGGTAGGGTTTGAGATGGATGAGACTGAGAGGATGTTTCAGTCACATCTTTAACAAGTGCAGATTGCACAACAGGTTGTTCAGGCATCTCAACCTCCTGAACAACTTTTCTTTTAGGTTTGGTGGGTTTTTGTTTTGTTATCTTGGGTTTCTTGGCCTTTGGTGGAGTAGGTTTGGAAGATGAGGGTTCCATGGGGACTGGTTCTGGTTCCCCTTGGTCAACTTCTGGCCAGGCAGCCTGTTTGTTGTGCCTTGAGTATGCTTGTGAGGTTAAGGGTTTCAAAATTTCATTTTTACCCACAAGCACCTCATTACCCAGTTCAGATATTATGCATTGCATAATGAACCTTGGATATAACAAAAACTTTTTCTTAGTGTTATTGTGATGTAACACCAACTCATTAAAGAAAAGTTTTGATGCCCTGAAATTTGTTTCATTCACAATAGAATGAAAGATTGGTTGAAAGGTTGAGGGCATCTGGTCATAAGACCCAGTTTTAGGACTCAAGCACATAATAATATAATGAAACAAAAGTTTATATTTTGGTTCAAAATACTTTTTAAAGATTGTAGCTTGTGAGAGAGTAACTTGATAACCACACTCAGTCATAATTAGGTGGATAGCAGAGTTGTCAAACTTCTCAGGGGCATTCACATCATTCAACCCTAGTCTGTTTGAGAGTATGGCCGGTGTTATGGCCATTTGTCTCCCTTTAATTGTTGAGTTGAGGGAGATAACTTCATCATCCACCATCACTGTCTCAGCATTAGCCCAGAACTCATTGAGAGTTTCAGGATGTATTGGTGGGTCTATGGTGAGAGCGGTGAAATATTGGGATTTGACGATGAGATCAATGATCTCATCGTATTGGGACCAGCCTTCTTGTTTTTCTAAGTAGGCTCTGAGATTGTGTCCCTGTTTGAGAACTAAAGCCATGTGGTTTTGTGTGTGTTGATGAATCGAACAGTGTTTTTGTGTTGCAGGTTCAGGGGTTTGAGAGCTTTCTTGAGAGAGAAGGAGGGATTTTTTTGTGTTTGAAAGGATAAGTGTTGAAAAAGATATTTATCAGAAGTTTTTAACCGCTTGGATCTTCTTTATTAGAAGTTTTAAACCGCCTAGGTTAAAATCCTTTTATCAGAAGTTTTAAACCGACTAGGTCAAACTTCTGATGATGGGAAAAGTCAGATTTGCCCTTTTTGACAAAACTGCTAATGAAGGATTATCTTCATTAGTAGTTCCCATTTTCTCTTCAGTAGTTTTGAACAGCTGATGAGAAATACTTTATAAAATACTTTTATTCATAACTTCTGAAGGTTATTTTATCAGAAGTTAATCACTTTTCAGAAATTATCCCGGTACTGATGTTTTGTTCATCAGTAGTTTCTCTCTTTTCAGAAGTTTTTCAAGTGTTTGAAAACAGATGTAAGTGAAAAATAAAAATTTGTGCAGAAAAATAAAGAGAAACACTTACAAATTTAGCATCCCTAGCATGGATACTAACTTCTGAAATGTGATGTGTCAAGGGGTTTAGTGAAAATGTCAGCTATTTGATTAGCTGTTGCTACATGTTTCACTTCAATCTTGCCTTTTTCATAGCAATCTCTTATGAAATGATACCTGATTTCAATGTGTTTAGTCTTTGAAAACTGAACAGGATTTTGAATGATGCTAATGGCAGATTTGCTGTCTACAAGCAATGGTGTCTTGGTCTCTTTGATTCCATAATCAAGAAGTTGATATTGGAGCCATTGTATCTGTGATGTACAACTTGCAGTGCAATGTATTCAGCTTCAGCAGTTGAAGTTGCAACAGATGTTTGTTTCTTTGATTGCCAGGACACTAGACAGTTTCCCAAGAATTGACAACCACCAGATGTTGATTTTCTTGACATTTTACACCCTGCATAGTCACTATCTGAAAAAGCTGATAACTTGGTATTGCTTGAAGCAGGATACCAAATTCCAAGTGTGGGAGTTCCTTTCAGATATCTGAAAATTCTTTTGACTGCAACAAGGTGTGATTCCCTAGGAGCTGATTGATATCTAGCACAAACACATGTTGAAAACATAATATCTGGTCTAGAAGCAGTTAGATTGTAATAATAAGGTTGAATCGTATAACTATTGTTTGACAAATTTGTTGACAAGTCCACAGATTTTGGTTAACAATGTAATGAAAGTTCCTTTGAATATTAAGATTAATTGTTTGTAGACAAATTCAATACATTTTTTGTCACACCCTCAAATTTCCACTTGCGGAGTTTTACCGCGAGGCGCGTGACACACCAGGATCCAAGTCAACGGTCATAACGAACGACAACTATATGTGAAAAGATACGTAAACCAAACCATGCAATAGTTTCAAAGACTATGATTCAAGACACAGCGGAAGCAAATTTAGTTTTACAAAACTGAATAACGATGAGACATAAGTCTAAAGTTTAACAATCCAAAACGTGAGACATGATCCTAGACGCAAGTGCGACTCCGTGCGCCTAAACTCAATGCTGCTACCTTAGCGACCTGAGAAAACATGCCAAAAAGATGTCAACATATAATGCTGGTGAGTTCACAGGTTTTAAGTTCACAAAGCGTTTTAAGCGTAAAGAGTTTCATCAAAAGTACCAAGTATGCAAAACTTTAAGTAAATAACAAATGTTTCCTTACTACTACGACTGTGTTGTCGAAACCATTACTGACAAGCGTTGCATGTGTTGCCGCCCGTGTTTGAGTTGCCAAAAATAGAGACAATATGCACCGCCCGGCTCCCAGCCGTCGGGTGGGGTTCGTCAAGCCCAATAGATCTATCCACATTTCCCCGTTGTGCCCCGCACATTCATGGTTTTTATTAGGGACTTAGCGTTGCGTTTCGTCGTATAGTAATTTAAAACAAGCGTTGCGTTTCCAAAAGTGTTGTGTTTCAAAAGTGTTGTGTTTCAAAAGCGTTGCGTTTCAAAAGTGTTGCGTAATAAAACATAAGCGTTGTATTTGTTAAAACGTGTGGCATGTTTCTCCCCCGAGAAAAAGTGTATAAAAGAGGGGCCGTGAAACTCACCTTAGAGTGCGCCTTCAGATACTTAGAATTTCAACACGTGTATGATGACCCAACTTAGTTACAACCTATCAATGAGTTCGAATAAGTGTATTGACTACTAACCCGAAGGTTAACTAGTCCCCGATTGTCCAGATCTTGACTACGTGTGTTAAAAAGTGCGTTTAAACATTAACCGGACATACCAGACAGACCCGACATCCCGTTGGTGACCCATTACATCAATTAGTCATGCACATAAGGTTAACACATAAGTTTCAAGCATAAAACACTTAGTTTGCATCAAAAATCGCATATACGAAGTCGTAAGGTCGAATCGGGAGTTTCCTGTGTTTGGTTCCCCCCAGGGCTTCTGGTTCGACCCATGGACCCTTGGTTCAACCCTCATGATGTTCATTCAACCTATTCACAAGTTCATTTGACCTAACACATGTTTATTTGACCCTAACATATGTTTATTCGACCTTAACGTATGTTAATTTGACCCTAACACGTGTTAATTCGCCCCCGGGCACCCAGATTCGACCCCAGGCACCCACATTCGACCCCCAGACATCCACATTCGACCCTATGGTGCTACATTCGACCCATTTGAGCCACCTTCGACCCATTTGAGCCACGTTCGACCCTTTTGAGCCACGTTCGACTCTTTTGAGCCACGTTCGGCCCGTTTGAGCCACGTTCGACCCTTTGCTGCAGAACTTCATAAAACACACCAAAATGCATCTAAACGGTCCATACATCACGAAACATCACCAATCACAGCAGTCAACTATCATTAACATATTCCTACAAAACCCTACCAATTTGATCCCGAAATCCGTCCGTTTTACAAGTTACCCAAAATAGCAAATTATGGAGATGTCACATCAAACGCATGCAATCTTTACCCAATTAGGAAACTTTCTAAAATCAATCAATAATCAACTTAATATACTCAGATTAGCATGGACAAGAAACCCCCAATCATATCCTTATAACTATTATCATGAACAAGCCCTAGATCTAACACAAAATCCCCAAAATGAGCAAAACATCATCAATAATCAATTGTAACCTATCTCAATCATAAATCATCATCAATAACAGTCCTAGATCATTGTTATAACATCTATACAGCAATTAATCATCAAACAATACATAACACCACATAAAACACCATTAACACATGTTAATTTGTATGAAAACTCATTGTTTATGAATAGGTTTTGTTTAGAAAGATGTTAGGAAGGTTTTTATCCATGAAAACATGTTTAAATCAGATCTGGACTCTTGGGGTTTAATGAAAACGAATCAAAATGCTTTAAAAAGGATTTAGGATGAAGAACGCACGTTAGATCTTTGTTTAGAAGATGTTCGTAGGTTAGATTATGGAAAACAAGAGCAAAAAACTCCTTCCTCAATGATTAAAGTTGCTAGAGAGTGTTTAGAGGCGTTTAGGTTTTGTGAAATGGTGAAAAAATGACAAAGTGTGGTATTTATACTAGTCCACATTCGCCCCTTTCACATGGTCGAATGTACCCACATTCGCCCCTTTCTCAGGGTCGAATGTACCTTAACTGGCCGAATGAACTTCTATTGTTTTCACATCCCAGGTTCGCCCCTTCATTAAGGGTCGAACCAAGATCATTTCCCAGGTTTGCCCCACACTATGGGTCGAACCTGGACCTATGTTTTCTAGTCTTTCCAGTTTGTTGTGTTTAACGCATTTTAATGCATCCTAACACATGAACATGCAATCTTAATCTATGTTTAACATATATAAGCATGGATGATCATCTACACATCGTGTAAACATGTATTTGCATATAATCCACCATATAAGAATCAATCTACACATAACACTTAATTTAGTTTATGTAATTCACCAACAACGGGACTCGTAACGTGTGTGTGTGATTAACCCAATGATCCTCCAAATCATTGAACCCTGGACAATACGGACTGTTTTCCGACTCAACTGACCCCGTCAAGTGTGTTTAATAAACGTTTCTCGCTAAGGTAGACTTTTTGTGTATATGAAATGTTGACCTAAACATGCCGGGTGTCACATCATCCCCCTGTTGAAAGAATTTCCGTCCCGAAAATTTCCCGAAGTCAAAGAGAACGAAGCGATAAAAAGAAAAATTTTCCCGGTCGTCACATTTTTTTTTAGTTTGTATATTGCAAATATACTCAAGTGTATAAATTCAATATTTTTCAATTAAAGTACAATTAATAATCCATATACACAAATAATATAATTATATTTATTATCTTTACTCGCTTATATAAGGAAAAAAACAACCTTTTCATGTCGAATTTAGATAAAACAGAAGTTAAATAGTATTTGTGTTTGTTAGGAAATTTGATTGTTAAATAAAAAAAATAGAATTTGAAGAGTTGTTCTAGTGGGAAAGTAGCGAATTCATCATTTATTACACATATCAAGATTTTATTTATGAATTTGAAAATATTTCTATAATTTAACTTTATAGTCATACTTTAATAATAACAACTTTAATCGTGTAACAAAAGATGTTGTTACAGTGAGTCTTTTGACGGTTTTTTCCTTCTACAGTGTGACACCCGGCATATTAGGCTTAAACATTTTAGTAACATCTAAGTCTACCTTAGCGGGAAACGTTTATAAACGAACTTAACTGGGTTAGTTGAGTCGGGTCAAGTTAGGATTGTCCAGGGTTCAATGATCTGGAGGATCATTGGGAGTCGTTTTGGGGAATACACTAGTACCGGGTTCCGTTGTTGGTGACCTACATGAACTAATTAAGTGTATGTATAGATTATGGGTCATGTGGTGGATTACATACATAGATGTGTTTAAATGATGTGTAAATGATTATCCGTGCTTAAATATGTTAAATATAAACTAAGGTTGCATGCTCATATGTTAAGATGTGTTAGAATGCGTTAAACACGACAAACTGGAAAACTAGATACACATGGATTCTGGTTCGACCACTTCGAGTGGTCGAAGGAGAACATTTTGTTTGGTTCGACCCTTTGTAAATGGGCGAACCTGGGATGTGGAATTGAAAGAATTCCCTTCGACCAGGACAGGGCTCATTCGACCCTGTGGAAGGGTCGAAGGAGGCTACCTTCGACCACTTACAGGGGGCGAAGGAGGATTAGTATAAATACCAAACTTTGTCATTTTTCATCATTTCACAAACCCTAACCGTCTCAAAACACTCTCAAACGATTTTAATCACTAAGGAAGGAGTTTTTGCTCTTCTTTTTCATAATCTAACCGATCTACAACATCTAAACAAGAATCCAAGGTGTGTTCTTGATCCTAAACTTTTTAAAGCATTTTAATTCGTTTTCATCTAACCCTAATTGTCCAGATCTGTTCTAAGGGTGTTTTCATGATTAAAAACCTTTTAAACATCTTTCTAAATTAAAACCTTATCATTTAAACATAGGTCTTCATGATGATAAACATATGTGAATTGTGTATTATGTGGTGTTATGTGTTGTTCAATGATTTGCTGCTGTATCTATGATAGAAACATGATATAGGATTGTTATTGATGCTAGGTAATTGTTGTTTAGGGTTAGGATTGGATAAATGGTGATGTTATGGGTATTTTGGGGGGTTTTAACGAATCTAGACTTGATAAATGATATTTATGATCAATAGAACTAATGAGGAGAAATCGAACACTCGATAAACTGAGCATTTTAAGTTGAATATGGATTGATTTCAAAAGTTTCCAAATTGGGTAAAGAATCCATGCATGATTGTGACATTTTCATAATTCTTACCATTTTGGGAAAGGGCTGAAATGGATTTATTATCGGGAGAAATCGATGGGGTTTTGTAGGGATAAGTTATTCATGCTTGACTGCTGTGTTTGATGATGTTTCGAGTTGTTTTGAATGTGTTTGAAGCGTTTTAGGAAAATTTGCACAACAGGGGCGAACCTGGACTCCTTCGACCAATCGAAGGTGCGAAGGAGAGAATCCAGGGTCGAACCTGGGTTATGTTTGGGCGAACGTGTTTAAAACGGTCGAAGGAGACATCACACGGTCGAACGAAACATAAAACGGGCGAAGGAGACTTAATCTGACTGGTTCGACCGTTCTGATGCAGAAATGAGATTTTCGATACAAACTAAGTGTTTTATGCTTGAACCTTGTGTGTAATCTATGTGTACTTGATTAGTTAGGGTAATGGGTCACCAACGGTATGTCGGGTCGGTCTAGTGTGTCGGTTAAACATTTAAACACGCTTTAAAACATACTTGGTTACGATCTGGACAATCGGGGACTAGATAACCTTATGGTTATTAGTCGGAACACTTATGTGAACATTTTGATAGATCTCTGGTAGAGGGATTATTAAGGGCTTAGCATTTTTACTTGTAATCGAAGAACGCTATCTAAGGTGAGTTCACGGCCCCACTTTTACTGCTTTAACTTTTGGGGGAGAAAACATGCGCTAAACTATTTTGGTAACATATGTCATACTATGGTTTTAAACCTGTGTACTATATCTTTTAAAGTCCCAGGGGAAACCATGAATGTGCGGGGATGCACAACGGGGGAAATGTGGATAGATCTATTGGGTTTGACAAACCCCACTCGACGGCTTGGAGGGCCGGCGAGTGCATATTGTCTCGAACTGGTAACACTCGTAGCGTGGCTACAACACATCGGGCTGAACACATGGTAACAGTCTAGTAATGGTTTTCCATCGTAGTAGTAACAAAACATACGCCTAGCTAGCGTACTTGGTAACATTGATATAGTATGGACATGGTAACGTTTCGGTAACACTTGGTAACATATTGAACAAAACCTGTGAACTCACCAGCATTATATGTTGACGTCTTTTTGGCATGTTTTTCTCAGGTCGCTAAGGTAGCAACGAATGGAACTAGGCGCACGAGTCTGCATTGGCGTCTAGGTTTAGATCATGTTTTTGTAATAAACACTTGGTACAATTGGGTCTATGACTTGTAACTTGTCTAATGCTTCCGCAACTGGTTTTGAGCTTATGAAAACTATATCTTTTGAATGTTATGTATTTCATATAGAGTTGTTTATTGTGACCGTTGACTTGGATCCTGGTTTGTCATGCGCCTCGCGGTAAAAACTCCGCAAGTGGTAATTTGAGGGTGTGACATACAGATTTTACACAATCCGTTCGCAAAAATAGTGAGAGACTTTTTTGTGACAACAACTGTTGAAAAGTCAACAGATCTTATAAAAAGGCCCAAAAATAATGATTACGATTTGAAGTTACTTTATTAACATTATTATTTTATTATTATTGTTTTGTTATAAAATATAAATTCGTTTTTTAGAGTTATAACATAAATAAAATATTTCACATCATTTATAGATTCAAATGAGTATAAATTAAATATTTTTTTATTGCTTAATAAAAATAATAAAAAATAATGATAATATGTAAATTTGTGGTAATATTTTTTAGTTGTTTAACAATAGTAAAATAAAGTACATCTATCATTAACTGTCACACCCTCAAATTCCACGTGCAGGGTTTTACCGCGAGGCGCGTGACAAAACCAGGATCTAAGTCAACGGTCACAATAAACGACACTATATGATACGTAAACATGACATAAACAAACCATTAAGTTTTCATAAATGATCCATCGCTGCGGAAGCGTAAAACTTTATTACAACACAAAAGCAAAGGTACGTAAGTCTGAAAAAGCTAAATAAGATGCATATGAATCCTAGACGCCGTGAGACTCCGTGCGCCTATGATATGCTGCTACCTCAACGACCTGAGACAAACATGCTAAAAACGTCAGCAAATAATGCCGGTGAGTTCACAGGTTTTATATTAAACGTTTAAGTAATAAAAGCCATCATGTTATCACTATATTAGAAATGATAGCGTTAGCTAGACGCATGAATAATACTACTACGACCGGAAACCATTACAGACAACGATATATGATTTTTGTGACACCGGCATGTTCGGCTTAAACATAATAGTAACATCTAAGTCTACCTTAGCGAGAAACGTTTATAAACAAACTTAACTGGGTCAGTTGAGTCGGGTCAAATTAGGATTGTCCAGGGTCAATGATCTGGAGGATCATTGGGAGTCGTTTTGGGAATACATTAGTACCGGGTTCCGTCGTTGGTGACATTACATGAACTAATTAAGTATATGTGTAGATTATGGGTCGTGTGGTGAATTGTATGCTTATACTTGCTTAAATGATGTACAAATGATTATACGTGCCTAAACATGCTAAGTATAGACTATGGATGCATGCTTATGTGTTAAGATGTGTTAGAATGCGTTAAACACGACAAACTGGAAAAAGGTTAACATGTGTTAAAAGTGCTGTTAACATGTGTTAAAAAGTGCTGATGACCTGAATGTGGAAATAATGGGCGAATGTGGAAATGGGACTTGAGAAATGGGCGAATGTGGAAACAAAGTGGGCGAATGTGGAAAGATTCCACATTCGACCATTAAAAAGGGGCGAATGTGGAAAAGTTCCACATTCGACCACATAAACTGGGCGAACCTGGACTGGGTATAAATACCATCCTTAGCCATTTTTCACCATTTCACAAACCCTAAACGCCTCCAAACACTCTCTATCAGCTATTATCATTGGGGAAGGAGTTTTTGAGCTTGTTTTTCATAACCTAACTCTCTAAATCATTACAAGTGAAGATCTAAGGTGTGTTCTTCATTACAAATCCTTTTTAAACAATTTTGACTTGTTTTAATCTAAACCCCAAGGGTCCAGATCTGATATCAACCTATTTTATGAATAAAACCTTTCCTAACCAAAACCTATTCATAAACAATGAGTTTTTATGCAAATAAACATGTGTTAGTATGATATTATGCATTGTTTGATGATTACTTGTTGTATAGATGATATGACAACAACCTAGGGCTGTTATTAATGATGGGTTATGATTGAAACATGTTACCTTTGATTGTTGATGGTGTTTTGGCGATTAAAGGGGTTTTTAGTTAGATTTAGGGTTTGTTGTTGGATGATTATGATAAGGTTATGATAGGGGTTTCTTGTTCATGATGGTTCGAGTATGATAAACTGATTATTGATCGATTTCAGAAAGTTTCCTAATTGGGTAATATTTTCATGCATGATGATGTGACATCTCCATAATTTACTATTTTAGGAAACTTGTCAAACGGATAGATTTTGGGTAAAATTGGTAGGGTTTCGTAGGAATATATTAATGATGCTTGACTGCTGTAACTCATGATGTTTCGTGATGTTTTCGGATGTTTTTCGACGCGTTTTTGGAAAAATCTGACATCAGGGGCGAACCTGGAATACCTTCGACCAGTCGAACGGTCGAAGGTGGATTCCAGGGGTCGAACCTGGAAGCTGAAAGGGCGAAGGTGCTACAAGTGGGCGAAGGTGGGAGGAAAAGGGGCGAAGGTGGAATTTCAAAGACACATTCGACCAAATAAGGACACCTTCGACCACTTACAGTCACATTCGACCCTACGTTAACAAAAATGAGATTTTTGATACAAACTAAGTGTTTTATGCTTGAACCTTGCGTGTAATCTATGTGTACTTGATTAGTTAGGGTAATGGGTCACCAACAGGATGTCGGGTCGGTCTAGTGTGTCGGTTAAACACGTAAACACGTTTTAAAAACATACTTGGTTATGATCTGGACAATCGGGGACTAGATAACCTTATGGTTATTAGTCGGAACACTTATGTGAACATTTTGATAGATCTCCGGTAGAGGGATCATCAAGGGCTAAACATCTTTTACTTACATTTGAGGAACGCAATCTAAGGTGAGTTCACGGCCCCACTTTTACTGCTTTAACTTTTGGGGGAGAAAACATGCGCTAAACAGTTTTGGTAACATATGTCATACTATGGTGTTAACTTTATATTGCTATACGATCTTTTGGAAAGTCCGGGGGAAACCATGAATGTGCGGGTTTGCACAACGGGGGAAATGTGGATAGATCTATTGGGCGTGACCTGCCCCACTCGTCGGCTTGGAGGGCCGGGCGGGTGCATATTGTCTCGAACAGGAACATTATCGTGCTGAACATTACGGGCTGCTAAACATGCTAAACATTGCTAAACGTGTCCAGTAATGGTTTCCAATCGTAGTAGTAATAAAACATACGCCTAGCTAGCGTACTTGGTAGCATTGATATAGTATGGACATGGTAACATTTGGATAACATTTTTGAACAAACCTGTGAACTCACCAGCATTATATGTTGACGTCTTTTGGCATGTTTTTCTCAGGTCGCTAAGGTAGCAACAACTGGATCTAGGCGCACGAGTCGGCACGGGCGTCTAGGGTTTAGAGCATGGTCTTCATTAAACATTTGAACTATGTCTTTTGGGTTGTAAACATTTAAAGCTTCCGCTACAGTTTATGCTTTTATAATTATATCTTTTGGGTTTTGTGTTATGCGTATAGTGTTGTTTATTGTGACCGTTGACTTGAATCCTGGTTTGTCATGCGCCTCGCGGTAAAACCCCGCAAGTGGAATTTGAGGGTGTGACAGATTGGTATCAGAGCCAATGGTTATAGTGAACTAGGACTGCATTTAGAGTCTAGTCTATAGCCGAGTCGCACACACTAGACGGTCACATACTTGTGTCGGTTTGGAACATGTACTAACTTTGTCGGGGTGTCGTTACATTATCATCACACTTCTCTGTTACATCATCCGATCTTACTCTTGGCTTTATACACTCTTATGTTCTTCTTCGGGGTTTGAAGGAGAAGGAGTTGACTCGTTGGTTTTGCACGGCAGTGTCGTGTATTGGGGTAGTCTTGCGTACTCTCGAGGTTTGTCCAGGATTCGGACATCTCCCTTTCGTACCCCAATAGACGCACTTGCTCACACATTATCCTGTGCACTTATGTTTGTGATAGCATGATGCTAGATGCCGACATCCGGCGACTTGAGTTCAAGCTAAGGGAAAGCTTGGAGGGCCATGTAGAGCAGTTTATCATTTCGGGTGCACACGAAATCATAAACTGAAATGCATGAGAATCCAAGTGGACTCTGAACTTGGATGCATATTCCTGGATTGGGTCTAGACGTAACTTTTCTAGCTACTAGTGGTTGACACTAGCAGCGAATCTGAACCTCTCGATTTCTGATTTGTCAGATCATGTCGGGCGCACGTGGTGGTGGACGTCGTGGTGGTGGCCGTGGCGGCGGTGGCCGTGGTGGCGGTCGTGGTAACATCAACATGACCCAAGCAGAGCTGAACAACTTGCTTCAACAGCAAGTGAACATAGCCTTGGCTGCTTTCCAGGCTGGGCACAATGCTATGGGAGGTAAGTTGGTTCTTACCTGCCTTGTTTCGTTCTTGGGTGTCATGTTTCCTTTGTCGTTTATCTTTGTGTCGTGTTTCAGGTGCTGCTGTCAACCCGCCTCCACCTCAGTGTTCTTACAAGAAGTTTAGGGACTGTCAGCCCCATAACTTCGTTGGAACTGAAGGGGCAGTGGGACTGCTCCGATGGTTGGAAAAGGTTGAATCTGTCTTCCTGATGTGTAACTGTCCTGTTGAGGACCGGGTCAAGTATGCCACTGCGACATTTGAGGGTCCTGCTTTGACATGGTGGAATGCTACGACGCAGAACATGGGCTTGGGGGAAGCTCATGCTATGCTGTGGGCGGATTTTGTTCGGTTATTGAAGAGCGAGTACTGTCCCAGGGAGGAAGTACAGAAGTTGGAACATGAAGTCTGGAACTGCAAGATGGTGGGGTCCGAGATCGAGGAGTATACTGTTCGACGCAATGAGCTGGCGGTGTTGTGTCCTGACATGCACACACCTGAGTACCGTAGGATCGAGCACTACATCTCTGGGTTGGTGCCGGAGATTGCTGGGTTAGTAGCTGCTGGGAACCTTCCTACACTGGCTGAGGTCGTCCGTTCTGCACACAAGATGACCAACATGAAGATTTTGGAGGGCGCTTTACCTCCTAAGGGTTCAACTGCGAAGGGGTCTGATGGCAACAAGAGGAAAATGGGAGAACGTGGGTAAGAGTGCAGTGCCGGCGCCGTCTCAACCGGCCAAGAAGACTGAGGGATCGGGTCGTCTTCAGCGCAGAAGACAGGTGGATACGTTGGGAAGCATCCCAAGTGTAACAAGTGTGGCTTTCACCATTCTGGGAATTGTGATCGGGCTCGTTGTCATCGGTGCCATCAGTTGGGGCACCATGCTAAGGATTGCAAGGTGGCGCTCCCCCCAACTCAGACTCCTGCGGCTACTCCTGCTCCTGCTACTCAGGGGACTCAGGGGAGGACAGGGGTGTTACAACTGTGGTGACACGGGACATTTCAAGCGTGATTGTCCCAAGCTGAAGCAGGCGATAATGGGAGGGGCGGAAACGGAAACGGTTACGGTAACGGGAATGGCGGCGGGAGGCAGGACTGCGCGTGCTTTCGTCATTGGGTCTGCGGAGGCTAGGCAGGATCCAGACACAGTTACCGGTACGTTCCTTCTCAACAATCGCTATGTTTCTGTTTTATTTGATTCTGGTGCCGATAAGAGCTTCGTATCTGTGGATGTTAGTCAGTTGCTAGATATAGTACCCACACCTTTAGAGGCTAAGTACTTGATAGAATTGGCTACGGTAAGAACATCGAGGCGACTCATATCCTTAGGGAGTGTCACTTGGAACTGTCGGGTCTGTCATTCCCCATTGACCTTATGCCTGTACCTTTGGGTAGTTTCGATGTCGTTGTGGGCATGGATTGGTTATCGTTGTATCGCGCAGAGATTGTTTGCTTTGACAAGGTTATTCGGATCCCTCTCCCCGATGGAGAG
This sequence comes from Ambrosia x helenae, assembly GCA_030844895.1. NCBI lineage: Eukaryota > Viridiplantae > Streptophyta > Magnoliopsida > Asterales > Asteraceae > Ambrosia > Ambrosia x helenae. The sequence goes on from JAUTDX010000089.1 coordinate 42,407, forward strand.
ATTCTTTCGGTTCACGGCGAGAAAAGCGGTGCTCCGCTGAGTATCATTTCCAGCATGAAAGCCCGTAAGTATCTTCGAAAGGGCTGTTCGGCCATTCTGGCACTTGTTAACGTTTCTACTGACGATGAGAAGAAGATCGAGGACATTCCGGTGGTTCGTGACTATTCTGATGTGTTTCCTGATGATTTGCCTGGTCTTCCTCCCCATCGTCAGGTTGAGTTTGGTATTGATCTTGCTCCGGGGCAGCTCCTATCGCCCGAGCTCCGTATCGTCTTGCACCTCCCGAGATGCAAGAGTTATCCAGCCAGTTACAGGAAATCTTGGAAAAGGGTTTCATCCGACCGAGCTCGTCCCCGTGGGGAGCTCCTATTTTGTTTGTGAAGAAGAAGGATGGGAGTCTTCGTATGTGTATCGATTACCGTGAGCTGAACAAAGTGACTATCAAGAATCGTTATCCTCTTTTCGCATTGATGATCTCTTTGACCAGCTTCAGGGCTCTAGCTACTACTCGAAGATTGATTTGCGGTCCGGTTATCACCAGTTGCGCGTCAGGGAAGCTGACATCCAGAAGACTGCTTTTCGCACTCGTTATGGCCATTTTGAGTTCTTAGTCATGCCTTTCGGTCTCACTAACGCACCGGCGGTGTTCATGGATTTGATGAACCGCGTTTGTAAGCCGTACCTTGATAAGTTCGTCATCGTGTTCATTGACGACATTCTGATTTATTCCAAGAACAAGGCGGATCATGAGGAACATCTGCGGTTGGTCTTGGAACTTTTGAGACGGGAGCAGCTGTATGCTAAGTTCTCAAAGTGCGATTTTTGGTTACGTGAAGTTCAATTCCTAGGGCATGTGGTGAATGAACTGGGAATTCATGTCGATCCGGCTAAGATCGAAGCTATTAAAGACTGGGAAGCACCAAAGACGCCATCTGAGGTGCGGCAATTCCTGGGTCTTGCAGGTTACTATCGGCGTTTTATTGAGGGATTTTCGAAGATCGCTCAACCCCTCACTGCTCTCACCCAGAAGGACCGAAAGTTCGACTGGGGCGAACCACAGGAATCAGCATTTCAGATGCTGAAGCTTAAACTTTGTTCTGCACCTATCTTATCCTTCCTGAGGGTACGGATGATTTCGTTGTGTACTGTGATGCTTCCATTCGGGGTCTTGGTTGCGTGTTGATGCAGCGCGGGGAAGGTTATTGCTTATGCTTCTCGTCAACTCAAAGTTCATGAGAAGAATTACACTACTCATGACTTAGAACTGGGTGCAGTGGTCTTTGCGTTGAAAATCTGGAGACATTACTTGTACGGTACCAAGTGTGAAGTTTACACCGATCACAAGAGTCTCCAGCATATTTTCGACCAGAAGGTTAAACATGCGGCAGCGTCGTTGGGTTGAACTCTTGAACGACTACGACTGTGCGATTAAGTACCATCCTGGCAAGGCAAACGTTGTGGCGGATGCCTTGAGCAGGAAAGAGTCGGCGAAGCCTCGGCGTGTCCGAGCCTTGCAGCTTACCATTCATTCCTCCTTACTGACCGGATCCGTTCGGCTCAGGTGGATGCCTTGAAGGAGGAAAACCTTAAGGCCGAAACGATGCACAGTGCGGACAAACACCTTGAGCTTAGGTCTGATGGCCTACACTACTTCGCTGGGCGTGTTTGGGTTCCTTTTTCGGGGGATTACGGGAGCTTGTCTTGGACGAGGCTCACAAATCCCGGTATTCTATTCATCCAGGCTCCGATAAGATGTATCAGGATCTGAAGATACTTTATTGGTGGCCGAACATGAAGGCTGATATAGCCTCCTATGTGAGCAAATGCTTGACCTGTGCTAAGGTCAAGGTGGAGTATCAGAAGCCGTCTGGTTCTCCTACAGCAACCTGAGATTCCAGAATGGAAGTGGGAGCGGATCACGATGGATTTCGTCACCAATTACCGAGATCACCAAGTGGTTGTGACATGATTTGGGTGATCGTCTCGACCGGTTGACGAAATCGGCACACTTCATACCTATTAAGGACGGACGGACTCGAGCGATTGGCTCGACTCTACTTTAAGGAGGTGGTCTCTCGGCACGGGGTGCCTGTTTCTATCATTTCTGATCGTGATTCCCGCTTTGCTTCGCGTTTTCTGGAAGGCTCTTCATAAGGCCTTGGGTACTCAGCTGGATATGAGTACGGCTTATCATCCGCAAACTGACGGCCAGAGTGAGCGGACGATACAAACACTGGAGGACATGCTGCGGGCATGTGTCATCGATTTTGGCAAAAGTTGGGAGATTCACCTGCCGTTGGTGGAGTTCTCCTACAACAACAGCTATCACTCTAGCATCAAGGCAGCTCCGTTCGAGGCTCTTTACGGACGGAAATGCCGATCACCACTTTGTTGGGCCGAGGTGGGCGAGAGCCAGCTCACTGGTCCGGAACTCGTGTACGAAACTTCGGAGAAAATCGTACAGATCCGTCAACGTTTGGCTGCTGCGCGGGATCGTCAGAAGAGCTATGCCGATCGCCGTCGCAAACCGCTAGAGTTCCAGGTTGGGGACAAGGTACTTCTGAAAGTTTCACCATGGAAGGGCGTCTCATACGCTTTGGAAAGCGTGGCAAGCTTAACCCTCGTTACGTCGGACCGTTCGCAATCCTGGATCGGATTGGGCCGGGTGGCATATAGACTTGACTTACCGGCGGAGCTCGGTAGTGTGCACAACGTCTTCCATGTGTCTAACTTGAAGAAGTGTTTGGCTGATGAATCTCTCATTGTACCACTGGAAGAGATCAAGGTGGATGATCGTCTTCGCATTGTGGAGGAACCTGTCGAGATTCTCGACTACAAGATTCGTAGCCTTCGTCGGAGTAAAATCCGCATCGTTAAAGTTCGTTGGAACTCGAACCGTGGACCTGAGTTCACATGGGAACGGGAGGATCAGATGAAATCTAAGTATCCTCATCTCTTTCCGAAGCGGTGCGTTTGAATCAAGGCATGTTACTGCTGAAGCGGAAGAATCTCGGGTCGAGATTCCTTTCAACGTGGGGATGATGTGACATCGGTAAGTTTCTTTTTTTCTTTTTGTTCGGTTCTTTCCGTTTCTTTCTTTTTGGGCTTTGCGCAATTTTCGGGACGAAAATTCTTTCAACGTGGGGATGATGTGACACCCGGCATGTTCGGCTTTAAACATAATAGTAACATCTAAGTCTACCTTAGCGAGAAACGTTTATAAACAAACTTAACTGGGTCAGTTGAGTCGGGTCAAATTAGGATTGTCCAGGTCAATGATCTGGAGGATCATTGGGAGTCGTTTTGGGAATACATTAGTACCGGGTTCCGTCGTTGGTGACATTACATGAACTAATTAAGTATATGTGTAGATTATGGGTCGGTCGTGTGGTGAATTGTATGCTTATACTTGCTTAAATGATGTACAAATGATTATACGTGCCTAAACATGCTAAGTATAGACTATGGATGCATGCTTATGTGTTAAGATGTGTTAGAATGCGTTAAACACGACAAACTGGAAAAAGGTTAACATGTGTTAAAAGTGCTGTAAACATGTGTTAAAAGTGCTGATGACCTGAATGTGGAAATAATGGGCGAATGTGGAAATGGGACTTGAGAAATGGGCGAATGTGGAAACAAAGTGGGCGAATGTGGAAAGATTCCACATTCGACCATTAAAAAGGGGCGAATGTGGAAAAGTTCCACATTCGACCACATAAACTGGGCGAACCTGGACTGGGTATAAATACCATCCTTAGCCATTTTTCACCATTTCACAAACCCTAAACGCCTCCAAACACTCTCTATCAGCTATTATCATTGGGGAAGGAGTTTTTGAGCTTGTTTTTCATAACCTAACTCTCTAAATCATTACAAGTGAAGATCTAAGGTGTGTTCTTCATTACAAATCCTTTTTAAACAATTTTGACTTGTTTTAATCTAAACCCCAAGGGTCCAGATCTGATATCAACCTATTTTATGAATAAAAACCTTTCCTAACCAAAACCTATTCATAAACAATGAGTTTTTATGCAAATAAACATGTGTTAGTATGATATTATGCATTGTTTGATGATTACTTGTTGTATAGATGATATGACAACAACCTAGGGCTGTTATTAATGATGGGTTATGATTGAAACATGTTACCTTTGATTGTTGATGGTGTTTTGGCGATTAAAGGGGTTTTTAGTTAGATTTAGGGTTTGTTGTTGGATGATATGATAAGGTTATGATAGGGGTTTCTTGTTCATGATGGTTCGAGTATGATAAACTGATTATTGATCGATTTCAGAAAGTTTCCTAATTGGGTAATATTTTCATGCATGATGATGTGACATCTCCATAATTTACTATTTTAGGAAACTTGTCAAACGGATAGATTTTGGGGTAAAATTGGTAGGGTTTCGTAGGAAAATATTATAAGATGCTTGACTGCTGTAACTCATGATGTTTCGTGTGATGTTTTCGGATGTTTTCGACGCGTTTTGGAAAAAATCTGACATCAGGGGCGAACCTGGAATACCTTCGACCAGTCGAACGGTCGAAGGTGGATTCCAGGGGTCGAACCTGGAAGCTGAAAAGGGGCGAAGGTGCTACAAGTGGGCGAAGGTGGGAGGAAAAGGGGCGAAGGTGGAATTTCAAAGACACATTCGACCAAATAAGGACACCTTCGACCACTTACAGTCACATTCGACCCTACGTTACAAAAATGAGATTTTTGATACAAACTAAGTGTTTTATGCTTGAACCTTGCGTGTAATCTATGTGTACTTGATTAGTTAGGGTAATGGGTCACCAACGGGATGTCGGGTCGTCTAGTCTATGTGTCGGTTAAACACGTAAACACGTTTTAAAAACATACTTGGTTATGATCTGGACAATCGGGGACTAGATAACCTTATGGTTATTAGTCGGAACACTTATGTGAACATTTTGATAGATCTCCGGTAGAGGGATCATCAAGGGCTAAACATCTTTTACTTACATTTGAGGAACGCAATCTAAGGTGAGTTCACGGCCCCACTTTTACTGCTTTAACTTTTGGGGGAGAAAACATGCGCTAAACAGTTTTGGTAACATATGTCATACTATGGTTTTAACTTTATGTGCTATACGATCTTTTGGAAAGTCCCGGGGGAAACCATGAATGTGCGGGTTTGCACAACGGGGGAAATGTGGATAGATCTATTGGGCGTGACCTGCCCCACTCGTCGGCTTGGAGGGCCGGGCGGGTGCATATTGTCTCGAACAGGAACATTATCGTGCTGAACATTACGGGCTGCTAAACATGCTAAACATTGCTAAACGTGTCCAGTAATGGTTTCCAATCGTAGTAGTAATAAAACATACGCCTAGCTAGCGTACTTGGTAGCATTGATATAGTATGGACATGGTAACATTTGGATAACATTTTTGAACAAACCTGTGAACTCACCAGCATTATATGTTGACGTCTTTTGGCATGTTTTTCTCAGGTCGCTAAGGTAGCAACAACTGGATCTAGGCGCACGAGTCGGCACGGGCGTCTAGGGTTTAGAGCATGGTCTTCATTAAACATTTGAACTATGTCTTTTGGGTTGTAAACATTTAAAGCTTCCGCTACAGTTTATGCTTTTATAATTATATCTTATGGGTTTTGTGTTATGCATATAGTGTTGTTTATTGTGACCGTTGACTTGAATCCTGGTTTGTCATGCGCCTCGCGGTTAAAACCCCGCAAGTGGAATTTGAGGGTGTGACAGATTGGTATCAGAGCCAATGGTTATAGTGAACTAGGACTGCATTTAGAGTCTAGTCTATAGCCGAGTCGCACACACTAGACGGTCACATACTTGTGTCGGTTTGGAACATGTACTAACTTTGTCGGGGTGTCGTTACATTATCATCACACTTCTCTGTTACATCATCCGATCTTACTCTTGGCTTTATACACTCTTATGTTCTTCTTCGGGGTTTGAAGGAGAAGGAGTTGACTCGTTGGTTTTTGCACGGCAGTGTCGTGTATTGGGGTAGTCTTGCGTACTCTCGAGGTCTGTCCAGGATTCGGACATCTCCCTTTCGTACCCCAATAGACGCACTTGCTCACACATTATCTGTGCACTTATGTTTGTGATAGCATGATGCTAGATGCCGACATCCGGCGACTTGAGTTCAAGCTAAGGGAAAGCTTGGAGGGCCATGTAGAGCAGTTTATCATTTCGGGTGCACACGAAATCATAAACTGAAATGCATGAGAATCCAAGTGGACTCTGAACTTGGATGCATATTCTGGATTGGGTCTAGACGTAACTTTTCTAGCTACTAGTGGTTGACACTAGCAGCGAATCTGAACCTCTCGATTTCTGATTTGTCAGATCATGTCGGGCGCACGTGGTGGTGGACGTCGTGGTGGTGGCCGTGGCGGCGGTGGCCGTGGTGGCGGTGGTCGTCGGTAACATCAACATGACCCAAGCAGAGCTGAACAACTTGCTTCAACAGCAAGTGAACATAGCCTTGGCTGCTTTCCAGGCTGGGCACAATGCTATGGGAGGTAAGTTGGTTCTTACCTGCCTTGTTTCGTTCTTGGGTGTCATGTTTCCTTTGTCGTTTATCTTTGTGTCGTGTTTCAGGTGCTGCTGTCAACCCGCCTCCACCTCAGTGTTCTTACAAGAAGTTTAGGGACTGTCAGCCCCATAACTTCGTTGGAACTGAAGGGGCAGTGGGACTGCTCCGATGGTTGGAAAAGGTTGAATCTGTCTTCCTGATGTGTAACTGTCCTGTGAGGACCGGGTCAAGTATGCCACTGCGACATTTGAGGGTCCTGCTTTGACATGGTGGAATGCTACGACGCAGAACATGGGCTTGGGGAAGCTCATGCTATGCTGTGGGCGGATTTTGTTCGGTTATTGAAGAGCGAGTACTGTCCAGGGAGGAAGTACAGAAGTTGGAACATGAAGTCTGGAACTGCAAGATGGTGGGGTCCGAGATCGAGGAGTATACTGTTCGACGCAATGAGCTGGCGGTGTTGTGTCCTGACATGCACACACCTGAGTACCGTAGGATCGAGCACTACATCTCTGGGTTGGTGCCGGAGATTGCTGGGTTAGTAGCTGCTGGGAACCTTCCTACACTGGCTGAGGTCGTCCGTTCTGCACACAAGATGACCAACATGAAGATTTTGGAGGGCGCTTTACCTCCTAAGGGTTCACTGCGAAGGGGTCTGAGGCAACAAGAGGAAATGGGAGAACGTGGGTAAGAGTGCAGTGTCGGCGCCGTCTCAACCGGCCAAGAAGACTGAGGGATCTGGGTCGTCTTCAGCGCAGAAGACAGGTGGATACGTTGGGAAGCATCCCAAGTGTAACAAGTGTGGCTTTCACCATTCTGGGAATTGTGATCGGGCTCGTTGTCATCGGTGCCATCAGTTGGGGCACCATGCTAAGGATTGCAAGGTGGCGCTCCCCCCAACTCAGACTCCTGCGGCTACTCCTGCTCCTGCTGCTCAGGGGACTCAGGGGAGAAGGGGTGTTACAACTGTGGTGACACGGGACATTTCAAGCGTGATTGTCCCAAGTGAAGCAGGGCGATGATAATGGGAGGGCGAAACGGTAACGGTAACGGGAATGGCGGCGGGGGCAGGACTGCGCGTGCTTTCGTCATTGGGTCTGCGGAGGCTAGGCAGGATCCAGACACAGTTACCGGTACGTTCCTTCTCAACAATCGCTATGTTTCTGTTTTATTTGATTCTGGTGCCGATAAGAGCTTCGTATCTGTGGATGTTAGTCAGTTGCTAGATATAGTACCCACACCTTTAGAGGCTAAGTACTTGATAGAATTGGCTAACGGTAAAGAACATCGAGGCGACTCATATCCTTAGGGAGTGTCACTTGGAACTGTCGGGTCTGTCATTCCCCATTGACCTTATGCCTGTACCTTTGGGTAGTTTCGATGTCGTTGTGGGCATGGATTGGTTATCGTTGTATCGCGCAGAGATTGTTTGCTTTGACAAGGTTATTCGGATCCCTCCCCCCGATGGAGAGATTCTTTCGGTTCACGGCGAGAAAAGCGGTGCTCCGCTGAGTATCAATTCCAGCATGAAAGCCCGTAAGTATCTTCGAAAGGGCTGTTCGGCCATTCTGGCACTTGTTAACGTTTCTACTGACGATGAGAAGAAGATCGAGGACATTCCGGTGGTTCGTGACTATTCTGATGTGTTTCCTGATGATTTGCCTGGTCTTCCTCCCCATCGTCAGGTTGAGTTTGGTATTGATCTTGCTCCGGGCGCAGCTCCTATCGCCCGAGCTCCGTATCGTCTTGCACCTCCCGAGATGCAAGAGTTATCCAGCCAGTTACAGGAACTCTTGGAAAAGGGTTTCATCGACCGAGCTCGTTCCCGTGGGGAGCTCCTATTTTGTTTGTGAAGAAGAAGGATGGGAGCTTCGTATGTGTATCGATTACCGTGAGCTGAACAAAGTGACTATCAAGAATCGTTATCCTCTTCCTCGCATTGATGATCTCTTTGACCAGCTTCAGGCTCTAGCTACTACTCGAAGATTGATTTGCGGTCCGGTTATCACCAGTTGCGCGTCAGGGAAGCTGACATCCAGAAGACTGCTTTTCGCACTCGTTATGGCCATTTTGAGTTCTTAGTCATGCCTTTCGGTCTCACTAACGCACCGGCGGTGTTCATGGATTTGATGAACCGCGTTTGTAAGCCGTACCTTGATAAGTTCGTCATCGTGTTCATTGACGACATTCTGATTTATTCCAAGAACAAGGCGGATCATGAGGAACATCTGCAGTTGGTCTTGGAACTTTTGAGACGGGAGCATTGTATGCTAAGTTCTCAAAGTGCGATTTTTGGTTACGTGAAGTTCAATTCCTAGGGCATGTGGTGAATGAACTGGGAATTCATGTCGATCCGGCTAAGATCGAAGCTATTAAAGACTGGGAAGCACCAAAGACGCCATCTGAGGTGCGGCAATTCCTGGGTCTTGCAGGTTACTATCGGCGGTTTTATTGAGGGATTTTCGAAGATCGCTCAACCCCTCACTGCTCTCACCCAGAAGGACCGAAAGTTCGACTGGGGGCGAACCACAGGAATCAGCATTTCAGATGCTGAAGCTTAAACTTTGTTCTGCACCTATCTTATCCCTTCCTGAGGGTACGGTGATTTCGTTGTGTACTGTGATGCTTCCATTCGGGGTCTTGGTTGCGTGTTGATGCAGCGCGGGAAGGTTATTGCTTATGCTTCTCGTCAACTCAAAGTTCATGAGAAGAATTACACTACTCATGACTTAGAAGGGGTGCAGTGGTCTTTGCGTTGAAAATCTGGAGACATTACTTGTACGGTACCAAGTGTGAAGTTTACACCGATCACAAGAGTCTCCAGCATATTTTCGACCAGAAGGTGTTAAACATGCGGCAGCAGCGTCGTTGGGTTGAACTCTTGAACGACTACGACTGTGCGATTAAGTACCATCCTGGCAAGGCAAACGTTGTGGCGGATGCCTTGAGCAGGAAAGAGTCGGCGAAGCCTCGGCGTGTCCGAGCCTTGCAGCTTTACCATTCATTCCTCCTTACCTGACCGGATCCGTTCGGCTCAGGTGGATGCCTTGAAGGAGGAAAACCTTAAGGCCGAAACGATGCACAGTGCGGACAAACACCTTGAGCTTAGGGTCTGATGGCCTACACTACTTCGCTGGGCGTGTTTGGGTTCCTTTACTCGGGGGATTACGGGAGCTTGTCTGGACGAGGCTCACAAATCCCGGTATTCTATTCATCCAGGCTCCGATAAGATGTATCAGGATCTGAAGATACTTTATGGTGGCCGAACATGAAGGCTGATATAGCCTCCTATGTGAGCAAATGCTTGACCTGTGCTAAGTCAAGGTGGAGTATCAGAAGCCGTCTGGTCTCCTACAGCAACCTGAGATTCCAGAATGGAAGTGGGAGCGGATCACGATGATTTCGTCCCCAATTTACCGAGATCACCAAGTGGTTGTGACATGATTTGGGTGGATCGTCGACCGGGTTGACGAAATCGCACATCAATACCACTACGGACACGACGGCCTACGAGCGAATGGTCGACTCACTAAGCGAGTTGTGGCTCCCTACCTTAACCTGGAGGTGGTTCTCTCGGCACGGGGTGCCTGTTTCTATCATTTCTGATCGTGATTCCGCTTTGCTTCGCGTTTCTGGAAGGCTCTTCAATAAGGCCTTGTGTACTCAGCTGGATATGAGTACGGCTTATCATCCGCAAACTGACGGCCAGAGTGAGCGGACGATACAAACACTGGAGGACTTGCTGCGGCATGGTGTCATCGATTTTGGCAAAAGTTGGGAGATTCACCTGCCGTTGGGGTGGAGTTCTCCTACAACAACAGCTATCCACTCTAGCATCAAGGCAGCTCCGTTCGAGCTCTTTACGGACGGAAATGCCGATCACCACTTGTTGGGCCGAGGTGGGCGAGAGCCAACTCACTGGCCGGAACTCGTGTTACGAACTTTTGGAGAAAAATCGTACAATCCGTCAACGTTTGGCTGCTGCCGCGGGATCGTCAGAAGAGCTATGCCGGATTGCCGCCGTCGAATGTCGCAAACCGCTAGAGTTCCAGGTTGGGGACAAGGTACTTCTGAAGTTTCACCATGGAAGGGCGTCATACGCTTTGGAAAGCGTGGCAAGCTTAACCCTCGTTACGTCGGACCGTTCGCAATCCTGGATCGGATTGGGACCGTGGCATATAGACTTGACTTACGGCGGAGCTCGGTAGTGTGCACAACGTCTTCCATGTGTGTCTAACTTAAGAAGTGTTTGGCTGATGAATCTCTCATTGTACCACTGAAGAGATCAAGGTGGATGGCTCGTTCTTCGCATTGTGGAGGAACCTGTCGAGATTCTCGACTACAGATTCGTAGCCTTCGTCGGAGTAAAATCCGCATCGTTAAAGTTGTTTGGAACTCGAACCGTGGACCTGAGTTCACATGGGAACGGGGAGGATCAGATGAAATCTAAGTATCCTCATCTCTTTCCGAAGCGTGCGTTCGAATCAAGGCTTGGTTACTGCTGAAGCGGAATGAATCTCGGGGTCGAGAAGATTCCTTTTCAACGTGGGGATGATGTGACATCCGGTAAGTTATTTTTTTTCTTTTTTGTTCGGTTTTTCCGTTTCTTCCTTTTTGGGCTTTGCGCAAATTTTCGGGACGAAAATTCTTTCAACGTGGGGATGATGCGACACCACGGCATGTTCGGCTTAAACATAATAGTAACATCTAAGTCTACCTTAGCGAGAAACGTTTATAAACAAACTTAACTGGGTCA
>JAUTDX010000782.1:0-40000 GCA_030844895.1 Ambrosia x helenae
AGAAACCAAATGTTCAAGAGATATTATAAGAGGCTCAGGCCAATAAATAACTAATTAAAAAAAATACATAATCTAACACAAATAATTAAATTGTGTGATTGCTTCAAATGGAAAATTAGTCTTACCACAATTAAGTTATTGGAAGTAGACGACACCTCAAAAACCCAAACTACATTCATGAACATGAAAAACAAAATATATCAAAAAGACGCTTGATAATACCGAGTAGACTTCACATAAGTTAAGATTCGTAACAAATATAATAAAAACATTACTCCATCTAATTTTCAATGCATTCTTATGATGTTAGTAACTTGCATCAGAGGTGAGGTATTCGAGATACACCGGTGCTCCAACACCTACATGTTCAGAGTATTTACCAGAAAATCAATTTAACAAACGTAAAGATAATCCATATCACCATCGGAACCGTAAAAACCGTAAAAAAAATGACGAAAGCCATCGAAATTTAACCTACACAACAAAATCCAATCATTATTATTTTCGATCGGTCATTAAAACTAAAACCTTTTAGTGATTTTGTTATCTGTTATTCGGTGTTACCGTTTTTATGGTAAAAAAAAAGAGAATCGTTAAAAAAGGATCTAGATTTTATTAATCTGCAATTATTATAACTTGTAGATTTAGAGATATTTTTAAATGCCTGATTTGAGTTAAAGAGCCGAACAGTAAAACTACGAAAACTGACCTGGCAACAGATTCCTACCTGCACATTCGTTTTCCTCTCTTGCTTCGCTTTCGCTACGAAGAGATGAGCTACAAAACTATAATACAACATAAAGCCATGTATAAAAACCACGCATAAGCCTATGACAAATTGTTGTGTGGGTTTGAATAGATTATGTATATACAAAAGTTCATGAATATAAAATTCATTTAAACCACAATCAAAGGAAGAAGAACACTTCAACTGGTCATCATGCATTACATAACAAATAATGAATATTCAAAGCAAAATGAAAACGAAAATGAAGATATAAAACTGTAAATAGACAAAGAGCACATGTTAGTAAGATAGGTGCAGGGTTGTAAACTCATTTAACTAAATCCATACCCTTTACAAAATAAAGCCATATCCTTTACAACATAAAGCCTAGTTGATGAAAATAAAGGCCATTTAAACCACACATTCAAGCACACCATCTATCAATCGACCAACCAAAATATTAATTATTATTATTAATCAATTTAACATCATAAAACATAATTAGGAAAAGTGGTCAATAGCATATTAAGAGTTTAATATTAATCGTAGCATCAAAATTATCAATACACCTGATGAAGCATATCCAAAAATGTACCCACAAAATAAAAGTCAAAATTGCCAAAAAAAAAAATTTTGTTATCTTCTTCCCTGTTTTATATTCAACGGCTTCATTAAAGCTTTAGGTGATAATAACACAACCAACATCAAAGCATAAGTAAAATTAAATAAATAGGTGAAAGGAAAGAAACAAAACCTGATCGTTACGACCGAGATTTCCGGAAACCTTCTTCGATTTAGTTGCAACTTGTTTGAAAATCCTCAACTTCTTTTTTTATTTTAAACTTGGGGCCGATCTGAAAAAGAAAAAAAAATAATGTTTGAACAACAAATCGAAATATTGAATACAGATAAGGACAAAGGAGAAGCTAGATCACATAAAACTTATGTTGAGATCGAATCACAGAACCACCACATAACCCACCCCATCGACGGAACCACCAGAAGCCACATGCTCAACGGAACCACCATCTACCATCTACGGTGAGATCAATGTTTTCCGGTGATATCCATGGTGGGAAACAGGTAGAGAGAGGGGTTTTAGAAAGAGAGAGAGAGGTTGAGAGAGAGAGAGAGAGAGAGACGATGGATAAGAATTGAAAGAAAGGTTATAGAACAGAGAGAGGTTTGGGAGAGAGATCGGTGGACTTACCATTTTACAAAGGAGGGACACGTGGTAGACAAAGAGGGCAGACACCAAATGCAACTAATTGTTGTAATAATACACGTGTTACCCTACCTCTCTTCCACTGTTGGATTATGATACCAAATGGAACTTCTACTTCATAGCTAAATTTACCAAAATGGCAGTTTTACTGCTCATCTTTGGTTTGTATTTAATTACATAGTATAATTATTGATTTAGTAGAGCTGTACCACGAATTAACAAAGATTAAATTGTGGTACTGTGTATTAATTAATTGCATTAAACCAATGGGCTTATAGCCTACTGGTACCCACTACCAATGATAAGTGTTGGGTATGAGAGGGGACAAGTTCGAATCTTGTGGGCAGCGCTTTGAGGTATTTTGCCGGGATCATAACCCTTGTGGGGTGGGATGATCGGTATCCAATATGGATACCAGGGGCCAGAGGGTCTCCTCCACATACCATTTTTTAATTAATTGCATTAAAGTTATATATTTATAAAAAGTAAATCCAAGCTTTATCTTTTTCAACTTGTTTAGATGTCGTGTATATGGGGAATTTGGGAGGGCCATTTTTGTTGGCCATAATTGCATGTGCTCGCTTGAAAGACTTTCTATAAAAATCAACATATTTTTTTTAAAAGACGACTTCTGGAAGATGAACTAAACTCCGTCATACCCACGCAACATTGCTGACCCTACATACCCCAGTCTATATTGGCTGAACCGGGTCAACGCTAGTGACTGTGTGGGTTATTAACGTCTTCCGCTCGAAAGCCGTACCACCTCCATACGAGTAACCCGCTTGAGTAACAGCCGGATAAAAATCGGGTCGGCTTAGATTCGAGCTTCCTCCACCAGGAAGGCCAAGCTTTTCCCCATCATTGTCTGAATGCCTCAGGATTCGAACTTAAGACCTTAAGCACTCTAAGCTCTCACCATCATCAGCATAACCAATCCACCATAAGGTGGAAGGTTATCAAAATCAAATATGATTTATCAATAACCGTAAAGTATATCTTTGAATTGAAAACACCTACAATAAACATTTGCAAAAGAATTATAGCTTCATATTATTACTAGATCTTAAAAACATAAACATATCATCGCATATTCCCATTGATTTCCATTGCCACACGACATAACATGTGTTGATATTAAGTTTGTATAAGTTCAATGAAACTTTGATCGATTGATAACAGATAAAATCTTGACATTGTGTAACTATTTCTCATATCATGCAATTGCCAAAACATGATATTTTCATAAAATTAACATATGTATTCTAAATGACGTAAGTACACTTGTGCTCAAAGAATATGCATCGTGTCCGCCTCTAAATCATTCCTGCACTTCTAACAAATAAATGGCTTTTATTAGATTTATTTTTATAGGGCTATTGAATTTTAATAATTTCAACTTTCTTATATTGGTTGAGACTAATCCCAAATAAGAAAATCTTTAAAGATAATATGAAGAAAAGTATGAATCCAAACTAATACAAAACTCTCAATCACAAACATACAAGACAATCACAATACAAAGATATAGCGACTGAAAACGATGACAAAATCTTATATTACCAACCCAAAACGTTCCCAGCCAATATAGAGATCTATAAAAGATACAAAGTTTGTGATCTACTGATTGTTAAAATCAGTTGATCACTTATTAACAAAGAATAATACAAATGAAACCCTAGAATGATTACAGAGAAAATTACACGAGGAGATGAAAAAAATATCTGAGTTAAACTTGTCATGAAGAGAGAGACTGGTCTTTTATACTCTAGCTAGAACCTTCCACAAAACAAACACAATGAAACATAATCTCAATTGTTAGATGATACGTGCACACGGATCGCCTATATAAATGGCTAAGATCACAGCTGGCCCAGGAGACGGGCTTTAGGCCCAGAACCAATATTAAGCCCATAAGTGCAAATCTGTAAAATACACGAGCCCAACACAACTTTGTCCAATAACCCAATGATCAACAATTGTCACACTACACTTATTAATTTAGAATTATAACATTTGAATTAATACTTTTCAACATGCCCCCTTGATTCAAATGTTAAACATGTCTAATAAACCAAGCTGATCACAAAGAACCTTGTGTTGAACAACACTCAGACCCTTAGTGAAAATATTAGCTATTTGTTTATCAGAGCTGATCTTAAGAGCTTGAATTATACCACTAGAGATCTTCTCTCTAATAAAGTGTAGGTCTATTTTAAAATATTTAGTTTTATCATGGGAAAACTGGATTGGCAGCAATAGATAATGCAGCCTTACTATCACTATAAAGTCTGAGAGGAAGACTGACATTAACTTTTAACTCTTTTAATAGGTTAATGAGCCAAACAATCTCACATGAGGTTGAACACATGGCCCTATACTCAGCCTCAACATCCACCTAAGAAAATACAAAAAACCAGTAACAGACTTTGTGGTAATCAAAACATTTGGCCCAGTCTGAATCTACATATGCACATAGATTAAACCGATCTGTTTTCTTAAACAGAATGCCTTTACATGTGACATTTTTAAGTACCTCAATAATCTAAGTGCAATTTTCAAATGAAGTTTAGAAGGTTTGTGCATAAATTGACTTAGAAATTGAACTATATAACCTATATCTAGTCTTGTTAAGGACAAGTATATAAGTTTTCCAATTAATTTCTGAAAACCTGACACATCTTCTAATAACTCAACTTCTTTTGAATCTTTTGTTGTTACCATGTAACTTTGTTCTATTTGGAGTATTAATTGGTTTACACCCAAATAGCCAAACTCACTTAGTAACTCAAGACAGTATTTCCTTTGGGATAAGCAGATACCTTTTTCAGATTAAAGTACCTCTATGCCTAGAAAATACTTTAGTTTTCCTAAATCTTTGATTTGAAATTTTGATTTAAGAAACTCTTTTATATTTGTTATTTCAGTTTCACTATTACTTGTGACAACTATGTCATCAACATAAACTAGTAACACAATAAACACATTATCAACAGATTTCACAAACAATGAATAATCACAAAGACTTTTGACAAAGCCCATTTTTAATAAGACATTAACTAATTTTTCATTCCATTTTCTAGGGGCTTGTTTCAGCCCATAGAGAGATTTAACCAATTTACATACTTTGGTCTCATCTTTGGAATAATACCCTTCTGATAATGGTGTGACACCAGTCAACAATCCAGGTCAACATCCATACACAGTTTACTTAATATTGTCATTTCATGTGCATATTAGACATTTTTGCACACACAACCCCCCCCCCCCCCAGTCTAGTAAAGCACGAACTATGCAGAAATTGGATGGGTTATTCGTTTACACATACAACACCCGAGATATCTGGAACAATTGGCATTGAACAATCAAGCCGATCACACATTCAACAGAGAGCAACCAGATATTCAATTACTATGTACGAACAAAACAACAATACACACGACATTACCAAAGTGGGAAATTACACAATTCCACTCAAATCCGAACAATTCATAATGTGTTTAAGACAATTAACACACACAAAGACATGAAACACTACCAAGGGACAAGCATGTGTTAACATTATATTCAACAACACATGTTCATCAACAAATAACATATGTATTCCTAACATGATCAATAATATTAATATTACAATTACACATATTATTGACACATTGGATCACACATATATGTTATCATTCAAAGATCTATTACTATATATGATTAATGGCTATCAATAACACTTTATATACCTACACATATCCATATACCATCGGCCATATCTATGCACATATGTACACACATATACACAACAATTCAACCTAGATAACTAACTTATAAAACCATAAGTTGAAACCGTATATACGAAAAAAATTTCATACGAAGACTATATACTCGAAATTTCTAAGCGAAAATTCAGGGGGTCGGCCGCCCCTCCCCGCCCCTTGAATGCTACGCCCTTGGTGGTACCGAAGTGAATTCCGGAGCATCTTCAATCTTTAGCCAATTTCGCACATTCCACCACAAAACCCTCGCCCACACACAATCAAGAAGGATATGGTTCGTCGTCTCCAATTCTGCACCGCATCTTTTACATAAGCCGTCACCTACGTTAACACCTCTACATTAACACCTCTAAATACTTAAGCCGTCACCTAAGTATATATAGATATATAGATATTGAGAAAGTATACGGTACAAAACTACATAGCGTACAAAACGTAAGAAAGAATGATATGCTGACACGTGGAAGCGGTTACCGAAATACCTCGTCTTTTAATTTTCTAGAAGGTGAGGGTATTTTTAGACTTTTATCTTTTTATGTTCCCTTTTTATTTACTCTTCTCCAAAATCAAAAGATGGGAAACCCTAACACCATGATCATTCTTCTAACTCGATCGATCAGTTATTCCGTACAAATTATAATCGATAATCATTTAATCAGTTTTATCTTTTTTACTAGTTTTTATTAATTCTTTTCTTTTTCTCCACATTTTTTCAGATTTTAACTTTTTCAGAATTTGCATTGAAAATTTTGGATGAAGAAGATGATGTTACAGTCAAGCCAAAAGCTAACGAAGATGAAGGTTACATCTATTGGATGATAGTTGTTGGGTTTTATGTTTGATTTTGTAGTCACGTAAGTGTGTTTTTAAAATTAACTTTTATACATATGTAGTTTTTTTGTGTTTATGTTTTGAGATAGCTGATTTATATTTCAGACCAGTAGTTGCGTATTTATTTATTTCTATCATTCTGTTTTTTATATATAGTTGTTTTTTTTACAATTTGCGTCTGAAGTTGTATGTATTTGCGTTTTTAGACTGAAGACTTTTAAACCTTTTTTTAGAACATTTTTTTGTAGATATGTTACTTACGTGTAAATTTATTTATACTTACTTTTTATATATTTTTATATTTATGAAACATAGGTTTTTCATTCAAAAAACACCATATTACAAGAAAAATTGATTTAAACTATTTATTAGATAAATAAGATTGAAATTAATATTTATGGAGAATATTAATATAATTTTAATTTTTGCACCTGCGTGTAAGTCTGTTCTGTAAAAATATAGTTGTAATTTTTGCACCTGCGTGTAAGTTGCTTATGCAGTTGCGTTTAATAATTTCCACAATAATTTATAATTCCATTTTATTAATAATAGTAGTTGCGTCTTTTTTTAGCAAAAATGTTTTGTATTTGTCTTTGTTTTGTTTTATGTCATAAGTTGCGTTTAAATTGCTACACATTTGCGTTTAATTTTTTTTTGTTTTCATGATACTTCATATAAGTTATTTCAAATTGAATCATAAAGCATGCCAAAAAAACATAAGTATTAATATTACTAAGAAAGTTTTTCCATTACATCATAATTAAAAGTAAACATTTAAAAAACTTAAAAAAACTAAGGAGAGAAATTTGTCATATCCTCATGAAGAACCTCCATGTACTCTGGGTCCTCCAACTTATACTGATCAAGGTCTCCTTCTTCCTCTTCGTAGTCTGATTCTGGGTCCATACCAGACCACAATTCAACCTGTGCCCTGACCATCGACACAAGTTTTGAACCAAACTCTGAACCAGTTTGGTTTATCAGTGGCTTCTCAGACAGGTTTTTAAGAAAAACCCATATCAGTGGAGAAAGATATCTCCTTAGGATGGAATTCTTCAACTCTTCCATCGTCAAAAGTTACATCCACCTCAACTCTTTCTTCGAAAAACTCTCATCTGCTCACTCCTCTCATCTCACAAAGTTTAAACATCTTCTTCAACACATCAAAAAGTTTGTCCACTTCTGTTGAATGGCTTAGATGTGGAATACCTAAAGCCAACCTTTTTTTTAGTACCTGCTTGCTACAACTTCGTAGCACACTTTCTTTACATTTGTACACAAGTTTTTCGTTATTACTCATGAGCAGATTGAAATTTCTCTGCTCATATCACCATATGCTTAGGGTTATGTTGGCTGCCATTATTGTTAAGAGTTTGAAGTGAGTTTAGATTTTTGGGGGTTTTTTAAGAGAGAATGAAGGTGTAGAGGTGCCCTAAAATGTATACAATTGATGTTATTTTATAGTGTTTAGTTTCTATAGTACATCAAAGGACTTTTGCCGTTTCAAAAAATTAATTTTATAAGTTCAACAGTCTTCAGTTTCATCATGACTATCCACATTTCTCCCTTTTTTGCCAGTTGTGAAATGACATGTACTTATTTGATGGTCTATGTTAATTTTGTCGTTTTTAAACCGTCACTTTTTATAATACATTAATTTATTCTTACTTTTTTTACAAACTTTTTATATTTTTCAAATGTAGTTTACATTTTAATACTTATATTAAATGTAATTCTTAATGTGTTGTTTTTAAAAAATAAACTTGCGTTTCAGATTATGTTAAAGTTATTTAACTTGCGTTTAAAAAATAAGTTTCCTTTTATTGTGAACACTTTTTTTATTTAATAATTTTGTGTTATTATTAATAAAAGTTGGTAAATTCACTATTTGCGTTTGAATTTGAATGTATTTACGTTTTATATATTGATCAAATAAAACACAATTTCTATAACAATCATTGAACATTCTATCTATATAACAACGAATATTCAAAATATGAACAAAAACTATGAAAAACCATCAACCATGCAAATTTTTATATAATTTTAATTGAAAAAATTATGTTTTTTTAAGTTAGTATTTTTTTTATAAAGTGTTGTGATAATATAATATAACCTGCGTTTTAACTTACCATAGTTTTATAAAGTTATCATTTTTTGAACAATTTGTTTACATTTGCGTTTAATTAGAATACCACTTGCGTATTAAAAAAAGACCCAATTTACATAACAAATGTTAAACACATATAAAGGACAATAGATAAAAATGTATCTTGTTCAAACAAAAGAAAAATGTATGTTCTTTTTCATTCATTTTTTTTCTTCTTGTCACCAATAAGTTCATCTTGTCTTTTTTGCAGTTTTTCCTTGATGTTTTCGAGCACTTTTTTCTTATGGGGGAATTTGTCAAATTCTTCTGCCATTTGTAGAATCTTTTCCCTTTCTGTGTTGTATTCATTAAGGATAATCTTTGCGCAGTATTCACGCCTCAATTCTCTAATTTGCCTATCTTGCTCAGGCCCTTCTTGCTTAAAACCAGATGACCAATTTTGTTCTCCTTTGTATGTTTCCATGTGTCGCATTACAAACACACCGCAGTCGACATCGTTGTGTGTTGTTCTCCACTCCATTGCCTTGCGCTCTATTTTTTATTTTTCCAAGTTGGGAATTCTGTGTTTTCTGGGCATGCGTTGGTCAGGAAGGTGCATAATAGTTTACGCTGCAAAATAATTTGAATAATATATCAGTGAATTTTTAAGAATAATTACAGTTGTTTTTAAAAATTTTACGGTTTGTTTTTACCAGTTTTGATGGCACTCCTTTGTATTTTTGTATTGTTTGACCTCGAACTACTGAGTTGTCAATTAGCTCAATTGTTAAATCGTTCAGATTGAAGCATACCATGCAGAAATGTCGGCTTATCAGCAGTGGGCAGATGATTATATCAACTTCATCTATTTTTCTTACATCTGCTCTATCCATTATGGCTAGTACATTACCGGAGAAAATATCAAATGTTTCTTCCATTGATTTTCTGCTGGTATAGTATTTCTCTGGCTGCATGTTGTGCAATAAATCAAAACAGTGTGTTTAAAATACACAATACTTGCGTTTGTTTGTTAATATTAGTTGCGTTTAATTACATCATTTAGTTTATAAGTTGTGTTTTAACAATAATAATACCTGCTTCTAAATAAAAAAATAAACATACCAGGGTTTGTGTGTTGAGGAACAACCTATGAACGGAGCTTTTTCCTTTATTAGTTACTTCCTCATAATTCAAAATCTCTGCCCATGTGTCAACTACACCTTGGTGTAGCCATATCTCATCGAACAAACTTTCCATCACTACCTTTGGTGCATCCAACCATATCGAGTTGTATACACGAGCGCTGCATTTTTTTAGAATAACAGTCAAATAAGATCATTTGATATTCAACAAAACATTTTTATACTATTTTTTCAACTTACAAACGGTCTGTTGTTGGCGTCATGATGTATTGAAATACTATCAACTCCTCCCTCGTTAACTTCTCCACTATGTAGACTTGTTTGTTAACGTATGGGGAAAACAATGGTGGTGCAGGGAATTTCAGTCTTTTCCCTCGACCCTGTTGATCCTCTTCTTTGCCCTTACCCTTATCTTGCTGAATTCTGGGGATGTAGGTTTTGGGATTGGTTGAGCTTTTGGTGTGTCCACGTTCTCTTCTGCACCAACCTGACAAATTAGATTTTTTGTTATAACATCATAAATCCCCGTATCGTCATCCCCGAAATTATCAATTGTATCATTTAAAACATCTTCATTCAGCATGCTTTTATTCTCTTCTTCTGGATCAATTCTTTCAGCTTCAACATTTTGAGTTTTGACCTTCTTCCAGATTCAACATGTGAGCTCTTCTTCAACCTCAAACCCACCAGCTGGATCATTGTTTTTATTAATATCATCTCCATTTTGACCTTTTTCTTTATCCTCTTCAATTTTATCAACATCTATTCCATCTCCGCCTATCAACTCACTGGATATGGTGTCGTCCTTGCCCATATCAGATGTTTTGTTAATCATATCCTCACTAACATGGTCAGCAACCAAATCATTTTTGTTCAAGCTGATGTTATCAACTTTCTCACCCTCACCATCATCACCTCTGGTATTATCATCTGCTTGCTTATCAGTTCCAGCTTCTAACTGATCTTCAAAATAGTCCATGTTTTCAGTAGATTTGTTTTTTTATCCTCATCATTAATTTCAGTTGCAGTTGCATCCTTCTTTGAAACTTCATCCCATTTGTCGCACCTTTCCAGCAAAGATGGAATCCAAGAGTATTTATTCTTTATTACTCCAACCATTACATTCATTTCTTTCTCAATTTGTTGGTATCTTTTAATGTTTCTATCAATCAAGGACACCAATTCCTGAAATGAATGGAAAGAAAATGTAAAAAAAAACACACTTGCGTTTAAAGGTTCTTAAACCTGCGTCTAAATCACTTTAACAATAAAAAAAATCAAACATAACTTGCGTTTTAATTATTAGTAATTGCGTTTTACCTCTCTGGATTTTTTGCTTTCATTATCTTCCTCACCCTCCTTTCCCAAATCCATCTCATTCCAATTTCTGTAAATCTCATCTTCATCACACGATAAGTCAAATGCATCATCAAAGTCATGCAAACCTGTTCTTTTTGGACTTTCAGCCCGATGTATTTCGTAATCGTCATCGAGGCTCATTTCTTGTTGTTTTTTCTGTTCCGGTAAGAGGATCAATGCATTGGCAACTTCATTTTCAGTACCCGGGCTAACTTTAGTCACATCATGTTTTTCTGCTGCAGCTTCATTTATATGAACTGTAAAACGACCGTTGTCCTGTACATATGCTTCCATTTCAGCCACTAAAGATGAGCTTATGTAACTGATGGCCGGTCTTCTCTTTGCAAATTCTGATTGGTTATGTTTATGGAACTCATGTGTGTACAGAATCTGTGCCAATGAACATAACATTATTTTTTTGTATTTAGAATGTATTTTGAATTTTTAACATATACGGGTTTTTATTAGTTACTTACTGTTAGCAAAGCTATAGGACCATTATACAGTTCCTTATACCCACTCCATTCAGATTTTGTCCTTTTCAAACATTCAACCATATATGCGCACCAGTTCATGTTCGGAATTTCATCTTCACTGTCAATTGACTCCAAGAACCTTTGGTTTATTGTAGTCGACTTTGTTATTTCTCCGAAAACTGTGTTCCAGGGCACCAAAAAATTTAGTTTAAACAAACGACCACCATCTTGAGTTGCTTTGATCAGATCCACGATGTTGGTAACTTTTACTTTGCTTGTGGGGAACTGATTCTTGAATTCATCAAATGTTTTTGCAGACCCTTTTCTTGGTCTATTCTTCTTTGTTACGGGTATTTTACCCATTGGGATTCCGAACAGCTCATGCACCGTTTCGCCTGTTATGTTAAGTTTACGATCACCAACATTCACCTGGCAAGTTTCATGATCAAAGTTCATTATCAACCAGAACCCCAAAGCCGTTGCAGTTGAATCATAATCAAATGTCAAAATTGATCCGAAGCCCATTTTCTTCCTTCTGTTCATCCAACATGATCTTTATTTGTGACACCCCGCATTTTCAAGATATTACTTTTACTGAACTCTAGTTAACCTCCATGTACATTCATGACTAAACACTTAACTAGGGTTAGTTAAGAAGGTCTTTCGATATGTTGTGGGATAATAACATATGTTAGATGATATTAACGCACGTTATAACTAGGAAGGTTTTGTCTTGACACAAACACGAGTCCTGTATCCCGAACGTTGGTGATTTGTCAAGCATACATAATCATATGATCTATTGGGTGATGATAAAGGTGAATTAACATGCGTATGTGAATTACGTGTTTATGTGAACTACATGTTATGTGTATTACTGTTTAACAGATAGTCAGTACGTAAACTTTACGAAATATGTGCACTTATGATGAACATAATATGAAATGCTAAAAACAGTAGTTTTACATGAGTTAGCATGATTAATATTGACGGGATTAATCACAAGAGTTAGATAGGGCTAACAGGCTCACTTATCAAATAATAATCACGGGAGCCCGAGTCCTTGGCCCATAACCCAACCCTAGAGTGTAATATTTATAAAAAAAAATAAAACATCAAACACTACATCCTTGTAGGCGCCGTGAGCTTTCAAGAGGATTATCCTCTTCTTCACTTTCAATCTTTCAACAATCTCTCACTAGTTCAAGTTGATTTGGGTGTTATCTTGGGATTTCAAGGATTCTAGCAATTGAAGGTATATGTTTTATGTATTATTTGATAAATCTTGATGCTTGAATAGTTGTAAAAACCTTAAAAAACTATTTATATTAAATCGCAAATTTTGATTAGTAAGGAGTTTTGATGTTTGTTGTGTATGTTGATGGGTATTGTTGTTAATAATCGAAACTAGGGTTCTTGGTACATAAATACGTGGATTAAACGTGTTAATATGAACTTGATTGTGTTAATATGAGTTTGCTAGATGATTGTGGGTTATTGAGAATGATTAGGGTTCATGAGTATCTTGTTATGAAAGTTTTGATTTCTGGCAGATTCATTGCAGTGTTTTGTAGGGTCTGTATCATGATGTTTAATTGATTATTCTGATGATTTCTTTGCATGATTGTATTGTTCATGGTCTTAGATTTTCGTAATGGGCAAAATCATCTGATTTGGACTTCGTTTGAATGGTTTTTGGAATTTTAATTGATTAAAGGTCATATCAGATTTTCGGATTAGTAAATTGGGTTAACTTTAAACGGTCATAACTTGAGTTTTATAAAGATTTATGTTATGAAATTTGGACAGAAGGTCAACATTGGAAAAACGAAGCTTTTCCAAGTGGATTCATCCCGTTTGGATGAATACACGATTTTAGAGAATTTTTATACTAATCTGACCTGTTGAGGACATTTTCTGGACATAGCTGTGTTGTGCGATTTTTCATAATTTTTGTACATGGTTTTGTGACAAAACAAAAATATGGGTTTGTCAAATGAATTCCCTAGAAAATTCAGTAAAATTTTGATAGTCTAATTCATTGGATAAGTATTTTAAATAAATTATTTTTCACAGCGCACA
Source organism: Ambrosia x helenae (assembly GCA_030844895.1). NCBI lineage: Eukaryota > Viridiplantae > Streptophyta > Magnoliopsida > Asterales > Asteraceae > Ambrosia > Ambrosia x helenae. Next base: position 13,699 of record JAUTDX010000782.1, read on the forward strand.
ATCTGTCCTAAAAACGCAGATTGTGTAGTAGACGCTTACGGGACTATTTGGGGTCTTGGGCATACACCTAAATTACATATCGTGCTTTTACGTTTCCTTTCATATGGTTTTAATTTGGGCGCGTTGTTTTGCGCATGGTTTCTAAAGGTTTTAAAATTGGATTTACGCTTCCGCAGCTTAACTAAACTTGATTTTTTTGAAAACGAACTAAATGGTTTGGGCATTTAGAGTTCGTTCATATGACTTATGGCTATGGGATCCTGGTGTGTCATGCGCCTCGCGGTAAAAACCCCGCAGTTGAAATTTGAGGGTGTGACAGATTGGTATCAGAGCCATTGGTTATAGTGAACTAGGACAGCATGTTGAGTCTAGTCTATAACTGTCATAGCATAAGCATTGCATTAGTTACACTCACAACTCTAGTGCACATTGGTTACTTCCTTGAATACGTATACTGAACTTTCATGTTGCAGGGAATTATGTCGTCTTCTTCTCGTAACCCCATTTCTGAACGCACTAACATGACCGAACCTATGACAAATCATCAACCTTTAGGCCTGGAGACTAGGCCAAGGACATGGTATCCTCATATGATACGTACGTGGGTGACGAGTAGTGGAGTGCCTGAGAATGTACCTCCCATTCTGGACTCATGGGAGAGGTCCATTGCAGGAATTGTTAGGCATTTTTGTACTGAGTTCGATACCGTCTTCTCATATATTCAGCGTTCCAATTGGTGGCAAGAGACCTCTGATAATCGTTTAAGGCGTATAGAAAGTAGGATGGGTCAGATGATGGTTGAATTGGCCATAGCTAGACAGGAAGTGGCCCACACAAAGAGGGAGTTGACCGCCACTAGACGAGAATTAAACACCGTTCGTGATAGACTATTGGAAGTTCTGGCTCAAGGAGAGGAAGAGCAAATGGAAGAGGAGAATGAACAGGAGGCAGAAGAACTTGAGGCAACATTTGTGGGAAACTTTGAACCAGGTGAAGAGGCAAATTCGGACGAGCCGATTTAGATCAGGATCGAAGCTGAGAACAAGGATGAGAAACCAGATATGTCTGCGGATCGTGAGGACGATTAATACTTATCTTGTTTTGAGCCTAATTATTGATTCGTTTCTTACATGATTTCAAGACAATGTAGTCGACTGGATATTTTGTGAATCTTGGATTTTATTTCTAATCTATCGGTGTCGGTCTTTCATTTTTATCTTGCGATTGGGATTCATTCTATATACTAGTTTGCATGTACTGCGTGAGAACGATTACAAGATGAACATTTTTATTCTTTTTTTTCTTTCCTTACTCATGGGTATAATGTAAGTCTAGAATTACGATGGTTAGAAGGGGGCATTGACAGGGAAGGATTAACATGGCTCAGACGGATCTGGTCACGCAAATTATGGCAGGCTGGTTGAGGCCCTCCCAGCTTTTGGAGCTTGGTAACAACTCCTTAACCTATTCTAACTCCTTCTAAACGATTGCCGCTAACCACCGATCATCGTACACCTGTTTGTGCACATTTTTCCTTCCTTTTGTGAGCTTAGATAAGATCGAGTCCTTATGATCAACAATAGAGTGGGTGATTCCCTCTCATCTTTTCAAGCAGGTAAAAGTATATTCTGTTGAATCATTCTTTTCCCCTTGACTTCCGCCATTGAACTTTCTTAGTCCTTGAACGCACATGCCACAACAACAACCCACTAGCGTATTACCAAGTCTTTTATGAGTTGTACGTCTCAATATCTGCAACAGGACTGAAGGACGGTTGGGTCTGAGATTGACGCGTACCCTACCAACCACATGAGTTAGCTACTCGATGCTTAAATCTAATTAACCTACCTTGCTGGTGAGTTGAGCATTACACAACAAGGGTGGATCCCACGGATTTGTGGCATGGTCACTGCAAATCACCTACCCAGAATCTAATAAATCTTCCACCTAGCCCACAAACTTCCTAGTGATGTTGATGAACATGGTCTTTTTCCGAAGCATAGTGCTTCATCTTTTACCCTCGATAATAGCAAGAGAACGTAGAATAGTGTGGAGTATAAGTTCTCCAACAGCAATCACTAGTATATCAACAACAACGAAGTGTTGGAAAAAAAAAAGTGTTCCTAGTGTGAGGGTGAAACCCACTTCAAGAAGAATTGTCCCCAGCTCAACCACGATAGCAACAATGACAACAATATCCTTAATGGTACTCGGGGAATAGCTTGCGTAGTTAGCACGGGAGAAGCCAAGAACGACAACCTTGTGCTTGTGAGCACGTTTCTTATAAAAGGTAATCTTGTTATTGTTCTTTTCGATTTCGGTGCGAATATCAGCTTTGTGTCTTTAAAACTTAGCAAATTCCTAGGGCCAGTCCTAATCTTCTTGAGACCCCACACTCTGTAGAGCTAGATAATGGTAAGCCTGTTGAGGTGACCCATGTTCATCGCGATTGTAAGCTAGAACCGGATGGTCATTTGTTTGACATCGACCATATACTTATCACTCTGGGAAACTATGATATTGCAGTTGGCATGGACTGGTTGTCCAAGCAACGTGTTGAAATTCACTGTTAGGAGAATTTTTTTTTCGTATCCCTCTTCCTAGTGGAGAACTTTTATCTATTCAGGGTGATCGTGGTGGTACCACAGTGGGTGTCATCTCATTCTTGAAAGCCCAAAAGTGTATTCGAAAGGACTATCCAGCCATTCTGGCTAACATTTCTGACATTTGAGTTGAAGTTAAAACAGGGAATGAGGACACCCCTGTAGTTCGTGATTTTCTAGACGTATTAGCAGAGGAACTACCTGGACTTTCACATGTTCGACATGTGGAGTTCCATGGTGATTCTTCACCTTGGGCAGCCCCAGTTCCGCATGTGTATTGACTATAGGGAGCTGGACAAGGTGACTGTCAAGAACCGTTACCCATTTCCACATATTGATGACTTGTTTGATCAGCTCTACGGGTCGAGTTACTATTTTAAGACTGACTCGAGATCGGGATACCATCAGATGAGAGTCCTAGAGGAGGATGTAGCTAAGACAGCCTTTCGAACTCGCTATGGACACTATGAGTTCTTGGTGATGCCATTTGGGGCTAGCCAATGTACCAGCGGTGTTCATGGATCTTATGAACCGCGTGTGTAAGCCCTATTTGGACAAGTTCGTCATAGTGTTTATTGATGACATATTGATTTATTCCAAGAGCAGGGAGGGGCACGGGTAACACCCGTAGTTGATCTTGGAATTCTCGAGAAATGAGCAGCTGTATGCGAAATTCTCTAAATGTGTCTTCTGGATTTGGGAGGTCCAATTTCTAGGACATGTGGTCAACAAGACATGAATATATGTCGATTCCGCCAAGATTGAGGCAATTAAATAGTGGGAGGCTCCTAAGACCCCTACATAGGTGCGCCAATTCTTTGGTCTTACGGGATATTATTGTAGATTCATTGAGGGATTCTCTAAGATCGCTTGATCCCTCACTACTTTGACGCGAAGGGTATTACATACAAGTGGGGAGATGCCCAAGAATATGCTTTTCAATTGTTAAAGGTAAAGCCTTGCAGTGCACCCATACTATCACTACTCGAGGGTACAGGGAAGTTGTGGTGTACTGTGACGCGTCTGTCCAAGGTTTAGGGTGTGTGCTGATGCAGTGCGATAAGGTGATCGCGTATGCTTCGCATCAATTGAAAGTTCACGAGGAGAATTGCATCACCCACGACTTGGAACAAGAAGCGGTGATTTTTGCTCTAAAGGTTTGGAGGCATTATCTCTATAGGACGAAGTGTACAACCTTCACTGATCACAAGAGCCTCCGACACATATTCGATCAGAAACCGCTGAACATGCGACGACGTCGATGGGTCGAACTTCTGAATGATTACGACTATGCCATCAGATATAATCCAGGGAAAGCTAACGTAGTGGCAAGTGCCTTTAGTCGTAAGGTAACGAAACCCAAATGGGTGCGAGCTTTACAACTCACTATTCAATTCTAATCTTCCTGATAGGATACATGAGGCCCAGGGTGAGGCTTCAGTACTTCATGGATCGAGACTGGATTCCACGTTTTGAGGATCTCAGACAACTCGTGCTTGACGAAGCTTACACCTTTCTTTAGTCGGTACATCCTGGTTCGGATAAGATGTACCAAGATCTCAAAACTCTATACTGGTGGCCAACATGAAAGCTGAGATAGCCATCTATGTCAATAAGTGCTTGATGTATACCAAGGTTAAGATTGTGTATCAAAAACCTTTGGGCCTACTTCAGTAACCGGAAATTACCAAGTTTCCTAAGACACCCAGCGGGCACGATATGATTCGGGTCATTGTTGACCGTTTGACTAACATACTCGATCGCGACTCGCGATTCATTTCTCGTTTTTGAACTACTCTCCAGGATGCATTGGGGACTCTCTTAGATATGAGCACAACTTATCACCCTTAAAGGGATGGACAAAGTGAACGTACCCTCCAAGTATTGGAAGATCTATTACTAGTGTGCGTGGTAGACTTTAGCAACAGTTGGGATACACACTTGCCTTTGATCGAATTTTCGTATAACAACAGTTACCACACTTCTATCCAGTGTGCGCCTTTGAGGCACTATAAGGGCGCAAGTGTAGAACTCTCATTGCTGGACTGAAGTTGGGAGATAGCCAGCTGACAGGTCCCGAACTCGTGCACGAACGTAGGGAACCTTTGGAGTTCCAAATTGGGGGGACAAGGTACTACTGAAGGTATCACCTTGGAAGGGGGTGATATCCTTAGGGGAAACGGGGGAAAATTGAACCCGTGATATGTAGGACCACTCGAGATTGTCGAAAGGATTGGTCCAGTAGCTTACAGGTTAAACCTGCCTGATGAACTCAGTAGGGGTGCACGATGTATTCCACGTATCTAATCTGAAGAAATGCTTATCTGATACAACACTGGTAGTGCCACTGGAGTAAATCCAGGTGGACGATCAGATACGGTTCGTGGAAGAACCAGTGGAGATTCTTGAGCGGGGCGTCAAGAAACTCAGACAGAGCACCAAACCTATTGTTAGGGTGCGATAGAATTCCCGTCCAGGACAGGAATACACGTGGGAACGCAGGGATTAAATGCGGCTTAAATACCCACATCTTTTACTGAATCTGAACATGCGCATGAACCAAGCTCTAAACGTGAAGCGACTCACTCAAAGTGAATTTCGGGGCGAAATTCCTTTCAACTTGGGGATGATGTGACATCCGGTAACCAAGCATACATTTTTACACTGGCTTCACTGTTTACTTGCTGAATTTCGGGACGAAATTCTTTTCAACTTGGGGATGATGTGAAACCCCGCATTTTCAAGATATTACTTTTACTGAACTCTAGTTAACCTCCATGTACATTCATGACTAAACACTTAACTAGGGTTAGTTAAGAAGGTCTTTCGATATGTTGTGGGATAATAACATATGTTAGATGATATTAACGCACGTTATAACTAGGAAGGTTTTGTCTTGACACAAACACGAGTCCTGTATCCCGAACGTTGGTGATTTGTCAAGCATACATAATCATATGATCTATTGGGTGATGATAAAGGTGAATTAACATGCGTATGTGAATTACATGTTTATGTGAACTACATGTTATGTGTATTACTGTTTAACAGATAGTCAGTATGTAAACTTTACGAAATATGTGCACTTATGATGAACATAATATGAATTGCTAAAAACAGTAGTTTTACATGAGTTAGCATGATTAATATTGACGGGATTAATCACAAGAGTTAGATAGGGCTAACGGGCTCACTTATCAAATAATAATCACGGGAGCCCGAGTCCTTGGCCCATAACCCAACCCTAGAGTGTAATATTTATAAAAAAAAATAAAACATCAAACCCTACATCCTTGTAGGCGCCGTGAGCTTTCAAGAGGATTATCCTCTTCTTCACTTTCAATCTTTCAACAATCTCTCACTAGTTCAAGTTGATTTGGGTGTTATCTTGGGATTTCAGGGATTCTAGCAATTGAAGGTATATGTTTTATGTATTATTTGATAAATCTTGATGCTTGAAAAGTTGTAAAAACCTTAAAAACTATTTATATTAAAATCGCAAATTTTGATTAGTAAGGAGTTTTGATGTTTGTTGTGTATGTTGATGGGTATTGTTGTTAGTAATCGAAACTAGGGTTCTTGGTACATAAATACGTGGATTAAACGTGTTAATATGAACTTGATTGTGTTAATATGAGTTTGCTAGATGATTGTGGGTTATTGAGAATGATTAGGGTTCATGAGTATCTTGTTATGAAAGTTTTGATTTCTGGCAGATTCATTGCAGTGTTTTGTAGGGTCTGTATCGTGATGTTTAATTGATTATTCTGATGATTTCTTTGCATGATTGTATTGTTCATGGTCTTAGCTTTTCGTAATGGGCAAAAACATCTGATTTGGACTTCGTTTGAATGGTTTTTGGAATTTTAATTGATTAAAGGTCATATCAGATTTTCGGATTAGTAAATTGGGTTAACTTTAAACGATCATAACTTGAGTTTTATAAAGAGTTAGGTTATGAAATTTGGACAGCAGGTCAACATTGGAAAAACGAAGCTTTTCCAAATGGATTCATCCCGTTTGGATGAATACACGATTTTAGAGAATTTTTATACTAATCTGACCTGTTGAGGACATTTTCTGGACATAGCTGTGTTGTGCGATTTTTCATAATTTTTGTACATGGTTTTGTGACAAAACAAAAATATGGGTTTGTCAAATGAATTCCCTAGAAACTTCAGTAAAATTTTGATAGTCTAATTCATTGGATAAGTATTTTAAATAAATTATTTTTCACAGCGCACAATCTGTCCTAAAAACGCAGATTGTGTAGTAGACGCTTACGGGACTATTTGGGGTCTTGGGCATACACCTAAATTACATATCGTGCTTTTACGTTTCCTTTCATATGGTTGTAATTTGGGCGCGTTGTTTTGCGCATGGTTTCTAAAGGTTTTAAAATTGGATTTACGCTTCCGCAGCTTAACTAAACTTGATTTTTTTGAAAACGAACTAAATGGTTTGGGCATTTAGAGTTCGTTCATATGACTTATGGCTATGGGATCCTGGTGTGTCATGCGCCTCGCGGTAAAACCCCGCAGTTGAAATTTGAGGGTGTGACATTATTGCTGACATAAACTCTGCTGGTGAGCATCTCATGCTTATTCTTCTGTGCATGTACTCAAAATAGTGTCCGCTCTTACTCTTTTCATGAAGCTTCTTCTTTTTTGGAGTTTTTTAAAGATTTTTGGCTTTCTTCTTTTTTCTTACAATCATCCCCGGACGAAGAAGAATCAATAACTATATGTTTTTGTTTCTTTTGTTTTCTAGACTTTTTCTTTATTTCCACTACTTCGTCGAATGATGATTCATCAACAAGCATATGCTTCTTTTTCTGTTTTTTTTATTACCACAACTTCCTCGGATGATGATTCATCCTTGGATGATGATTCAACAATTAGCACACGTTTTCTCTTCTGTTGTTTTTTTTGTTTCTTCTTTCTCTCAACATGTTCATCGGATGATGTTGAATCAACAACTTTTCCTCTTTTCCACTTAATAGGTTTGTTTTTTGTCAATGTGCTGATAGGTTGCTCATCTTCATTATCAGGGGCAAATGGAACAATTGCATACCTTGAAGTATCTATATTTTTTAAAGGAACATATCAAAACACAATTTATTGTAATCGTGCAGGTACAACTCGCGTCTAAAGAAAAAGTAGTATAAAAAATACAATAAACATGTTTAGAATAACTTGCATCTAAAACAAATAACATTTGCGTTAGTTATTTGTTACACATTCAATGCTTTGTACATACCAAGAGACTTACTGTACAGTCAAATAATATCAAACGCACGTTCATTTTACATTAAAACGCAACTTATACTCAAATAAAAAAAACGAAACATGAACTTCATTTTGTGTCTTAATATGGCTTACACATTACAATATATTGCTTCATATATATAGATCATCATTACAAAATATTTCTTCTTTTTAATACACCAAAAAAATATGAAACAGGGTTTTTTCATAATACCGTGCTAAGGATCGCTAACACTTCTTGTGGAGTGTATCACACATCATTGTTTATGTTGTTGTCCTCTTCTTGTTGTTCTTCCATATTCACATTTTGTTGTTCTTGTTCTTGAACATTATTATTGATTTCAATAACAGCTTCATTTTCTAAAGCCCCTGCACCTTCAACATCTCCTACTTGAGCAGGAACTACATGGTTTCTTTTTTTCTACGATGATACACAAACCATAACGTCTCTGACCTTGATCTTGGTTGTTCATGTTATTAAATGCGTCTAAAACATCAATATCTATTGCTTGTTGTATAGGATCATCAACAACAACACTTTCTTTTAATAAAAGTAGGGCATCAGCAACATCTAGTTCATCTAGGTGCTCTTTGAGAGAGATATAACGTTTTGACATTGTAATTTTATTTTTTTGAAAGCTGAGTGATATAATTATTAAAAGCAAATAATCTTTTTATATAGAAGACGCAAGTGAAATGGTATGATCGTTTCATATTCTTTTATTATATATAAAGGTTAATTGTGATAGAAATACTATAGGGTTTTTTATTAGTGTGTATATATTATTTTTTTTTTTACTGACACAGCCGACTGATTTAATTTGCCAGTAAATCATGTCAGTTTTGTAATTATTACTTCAAACATCTTAATCAGGGCCGGATTTAGGGTGGGGCTGGGTGGGCGACGGCCCCAGGCCCGGTCTCCCTGAGGGCCCGAAACTTTTTTTTAATAGAATTATATATATTTAGTGTATGCTAATATATGTTGTTTTGAAAAATACATCAAGTTAGTGACTTGTTCTGGTGGTCATCCCTTTGAATGTTAAAGATTTCGTGGTTTACGAGGCCCAAGTTCGAGTCTCTTGATTGCTAATTTAAGCTTTTTTTTCCTTCTTTCTTTTTTAATTTGTTTTTGCTTATTCTACAGCTTTTTCATTTTTTTCCTGTTTCACCTTCAATTTTTCTTTTTTTAGTTTAAAATTGAATTATTATTATTATTATTATTATTATTATTATTATTATTATTTTGGGTATCACGGCAATATTTTTATCGGGTTTTCTTTTGAGTTTCAACAGTGAGTGCATTAGTTTTCATCCGGCGCGGTGAGTGTGTGGATCCCACGTTTTAAAATTATATATAGGGCCTGAATCTTTTACTCGCCCCAGGACTTTGAATTTTTAAGAGTTCTCAGAGACGGCCCTGATCTTAATTATTAAGTATTTTTAACATCTTATATAAAAACCCTAACGCAAGTACATATAACATTTACACGCAATTACATGGTTCTTTTAACTTACTGATTAAAAAATCAAACGCAAATACAAATAACTTTATACGCAAATAGTAGCAAAAACCCCTAAAAATGAATACATTATAAGACGCAATAAACATGTATTTGTTAAAAAAAAACTATAAAATCATAATATGAATACTTATTAACAACTTATAATTGTTCAGCGAACCTGATTTTGAAGTTTTAGCCGGCCTATCATGGTTTCTCTTTGATCGCCTTTCATATTCAACTCCTGTATAGTATCATGTTGATTTGTTAACTCTAACAACTAATTACATGCAATAATATGACAAATATTGTATATAAATATCTGATTTTTCCTTTGACGCCATTTTTTGTTGTTGATCGTTCTGTTTTTCTAATTTTAGAGAGTAAAAAAAAACCCTAATTGTGTTGATTTGAATTGAGCAGACGGTTTTTCTTTGTAATTTTAGAAACTGAAAGTCAGTTGAGTGATGTTTGTAATTTGCCCGCTCCTTTATTGTTTTGATCCAATTACTATTTTCCCTTTCTAATGTTTTCAACAAATTTAAGGACGCGTGTTTTTTTTACCATCATGCCCCTGATTAAGCGCTTAATCCTACGGTCCGCATTAATTCTTACACTTTGTACGCTTATGCTGTTTTTACGTTAGCTTCTCCCTAAATTATTAATTATTCCATGTATCGATGATTTTATTATCATAATAATAAAATAATTAGTTTGGTGGGTTATTATTCAGATCTGGGGGATTGAATAGGGAAGGGACGTGCGAAAATCAAAGTGTTTGTTGCTGTTAATGGTTAGGCAGTCTATACTACTACCTATCTATCTATATCTAGTTCACATTGCACGTCAACACCATTTTTAAGCAAAGGTGTGTGTGTTGTGTGTTTATTAATCGAATCCAACCACATTTGACATTACACACACACACACTCTGTGTGATCTGGATCTAGATCTCTATCCATCCATCCCTAACACACCCACATAACATAAACCTGTTGTCTTCATATGATGGACAACAACACACTGATCCATCAATGCCTGCTTCTAGCATTGCTCCTTATCTGCAGTGTAATGACGTCTGTCACGTCAGATGTTTCCAATCATAAATACAAAAGCGGTGATGCTGTTCCTCTGTATGCCAATAAAGTTGGCCCCTTTCAAAACCCTAGGTATTTTTGTTACTAATTTGGATTAAATTAATAATTAAGAAACTCTTTGTTTTTATTCTGATTGTTAAATAGTACATTCAGACTGCTGCTAATGGAGATGTGTGTAGAGGAGATCTTGTCAACTTTTATTAGTACATAGATGTTGTTATATGTAGATTTTGAGGGTTTATATGGTGGATTCAAATGTTACAAGGGCAGGGGGGGGGGGGTAGAGTCAAAGATTGCTACCGTTGACCGTTTTAGATTTGTCGATGTGAATAACATAATGTAGTATCAAAACTTGATGTTGAAATAAATCCTATTTTAGGTCTCATGTTAGTCATGCTACATAGTTGATGAAACTTGAAACCCTTGGCCTATGTATTTTACTTTGATATTTCCATATGATAACTTTTTTTGGTTGTTTAGCATTAGGATGTTGTTTGATGACAAACTAGTGTGTAATAGGGCTTAATACACAAAATAAATTTCAAATAGGAGAAATGAAGTTGTTCCTATTTTACGTTTTGCTCGTACTGAAACTGTTTTTTTTTTTTTTTTTGGACATAAGCAGCACCAGAAAAATGTAGCTTTACAGGAGAAAACGTTAACTATTTTGTTGTTGCAAAATGAAAATTTGTTTTGTTGCTATGCCATTTCTACTTTTATAATTCATATATAATGTTCACATGTACAATTGACTTGAGTAGTTTGCTTGGAGCTGAGTATAATTAGATGTAGGCTTCAAATGATGGACGTGTTGCTAATTATTCCCATATTTTCTATTTCAGTGAAACATACCGCTATTTTGATCTACCATTCTGCTTGCCAGGTTTGACAAGTTCATAATCCCTTACCCTCCTTAAACGGATAACATTAACCGCTCTACATGTGGCAATTTCTACCCATTTACTTAGATCTTGGTTAAAACTGATGAAATCATGAAACTAGTTTAAAGTCCCTCAAAATTTATTTTAAATTCATAGAACATTCTGAAGCATATTTATTCAAACAACAGAATATTGTTGAAATAATATACATATAATTTTTATAATCAGATCTGAACCCACTAAATTGTCTGTGAGAAAAAATAATGGACAATAGTTATTCCGTTTTGACTCATTACCCAACCTGTGCAATGATGTAAACAGATGATTTGAAAGAGAAAAAGGAAGCGCTTGGAGAAGTGTTAAATGGAGACCGTTTGGTTAGTGCTCCATACAAGCTTGATTTCTTGGTTGATAAAGATTCAGAGTCGATTTGCTCCAAGAAACTTTCAAAGAAAGAAGTTGAAAAGTTCCGGAAAGCCATTTCAAAGGACTACTACTTCCAAATGTACTTTGATGACCTGCCTCTATGGGGTTTCATAGGGAAATATGATACAAAAGAACAAAAATACTACCTTTTTAAGCATCTGCAGTTTGAGGTGCGCTACAACAAGAATCATGTTATTGAGGTTAATGTCCAAACGGATCCTACTGCTCTTGTCGATATCACTCAAGACAAGGAGGTCAACGTTGACTTTGTGTACACAGTTAGATGGAAGGAAACCAACATTCCTTTTAAAAAGAGGATGGACAAGTACTCACAAAATTCTTCACTATCACATCATCTGGAAATACATTGGTTCTCAATTATCAATTCTTGTGTCACCGTGCTCCTTTTAACTGGTTTCCTTGCCACGATTCTCATGCGTGTTCTCAAAAATGATTTTGTCAAGTAACATTCTCTCTCTTTTAAGTATATGTGTGTGTGTTTCTTTGTTTGTTTGTTTGTTTGACAATTTTTTTTATACATCAAATTATAGGTACGCTCATGATGAGGAAGCAGCTGAGGATCAAGAAGAAACTGGGTGGAAATACATACATGGTGATGTCTTCCGATACCCGCAACATAAATCTTTATTTGCTGCTGCCCTTGGTTCGGGGACCCAATTATTTGCCCTGTAAGCCAGGCCCGATTCCTTGATCACTATTTTAGAGTCACAAGTTTCATACTGATTATCATTAACCTGTTTCTGTTTTGCTATGCAGTACAATCTTTATCTTCATACTTGCATTGGTTGGTGTCTTTTATCCATATAACCGAGGAGCTTTGTTCACTGCGTTGGTTGTAATATATGCACTAACTTCTGGAATAGCTGGCTATACTGCATCCTCTTTCTATTGCCAGCTTGAAGGAACCAATTGGGTGGGCATATCGCGATCTCAATCTCAGTCACATTTTGAATTTTATTTTACCTTTACCTTTTTCTTGTTCTTATTTCAACTTGGTGTCGTTTGTAGGTGAGAAACTTGATATTGACTGGAGGCCTGTTTTGTGGACCCCTTTTCATAACGTTTTGCTTTCTAAATACAGTCGCAATTAGTTACAGTGCGACTGCAGCATTACCGTTTGGAACAATAGTGATAATAGGTCTGATATGGGCATTGGTGACATCACCCTTGCTTGTTTTAGGTGGGATTGCAGGAAAGAACAGCAAAGCCGAGTTCCAAGCTCCATGTCGGACAACCAAATATCCACGAGAGATTCCACCATTGCCATGGTACCGTGGGACCCTCCCTCAGATGGCAATGGCTGGTTTTCTTCCATTCAGTGCCATCTACATCGAACTTTACTACATATTTGCCAGTGTTTGGGGTCACAGAATTTATACCATATACAGCATCCTGTTCATTGTCTTCATCATTCTGGTCATTGTCACCGCGTTTATTACAATAGCCTTGACATACTTCCAACTAGCTGCTGAAGATCATGAATGGTGGTGGAGGTACAATACTTATTTATTACTTTATGCATTAATACCATTAAAAACCATTATATTTTCATATTTTAACAAAAAAGTCCATCAACCAAATTTTGGTATATTGAAGTTTCCCAACTTTTAAAACACATACATGTAAAAGTCACGAAAGTAAGTTTATTATGTGAAGTACCTGAACTTGTCTAAAATGCTTGTACTTGTGAACTGTGTTTAAATTAGAACTTGTTAACGCTTAAGTTGGTCAAAATGTAGTTACATCTTATTTTGACCAATTTAAGAGTTAAAAATGTTACTATTAAAAAAAATCAAAGTACGAGCATTTTAGAATCGTTTAGGGAGTTTAACATAGAATATATAGTTTACTGATTTTTACTTATATCTTTTACAAGTTGAGGACTTGAGACACTTTAATATGGTGAAAAATAAGAAAGTATGATGTATTTTTTACTGTTTCAGCACTTTAATTTATTTATATTCTGGTTATCGGTGAGACTATGAGGCTGACTTATGATCTGGAAATCTTTTACAGATCTTTTGTTTGTGGCGGTTCAACCGGGCTGTTTATCTATGGATATTGCTTGTATTACTACTATGGGCGTTCGGACATGACAGGTTTCATGCAGACCTCTTTCTTCTTTGGTTACATGGCGTGCATTTGCTACGGTTTCTTCCTCATGCTCGGCACTATTGGTTTCCGTGCTGCACTCTTCTTTGTTCGACATATATACCGTTCTATTAAGTGTGAGTAATACAACATGCCCTCACAATTTGTACTAGTAGAGGGAACTTCAAATTTTCTATCATATATTATTAGACAGATTATTTTGCAACAATTTGCCGTTCCTTTTTCCTGATTGAGCCACCCTTTTAGTGTGCATGTTCTTGTAGTCTTGTTTGTGGCCATTGTTTGTTGTATATCACTACTACATATTTTGGTTGTGCTAGGTAGTTAAAGGCGAACTCGAAAAGGGCTAGCTTGTCACGTATGCGCAAAAAAAAAAAAAAAAAAAAAAAAAAAAAAACCAGATAAAAAAGCACATACAAAGAATAAAAAAACTAAAATAACTTAGTACTACTAAAATATGATAAAGGAATCTAGTATAAACTTTTTTTTGAACGATCAAACGGAGCACTTTTGTTCAATTTCGCCAAAAACATACAAACTTCAAAACATTACAAGTACGACGCCCCAAAGCCCAATTAACGAAGTACTACCTGGGCCACCTATCGGTTGATCCATACATTAATTACATATAGTAGTGACCCAAAGGAGTTATCGCCCAAACTCATTGTGTTATTACCCGTTGTCGTATACCGAAAAGTCCCACCATTTTGTTTTGTCTAGAGCCGGTTGTCGTCCCCTCCCTCTCCCTCTCCCTCTCCCTACGTAAGAACCTAGAAAGTGAGTATATAGATTATTTTTGAATTTTATCCACTTTTAAAAATTCTTTATATGTTAACACGGTATTTCTTAAAAAGAGTTTGTAAACTGAAAACCCTATGTAAATTACTATGTAAAGAAAGATATAATCCATCTTGCGTTTACTCATTGGCCTTTAATCAAGAGTTCGTCACTAGCTTCTCTGTAAGCTAATAGGATTACCAATGTTTCTCCCTAACCAACATTTGTAGGGATGATCACGAACATGCCACTATAATAAGGAAGTAACAATCTTTTCACAAACCAAATGATAAGTGCATCCGAATAACTTTTTTTAAGAGAGGTTGCTGGTTAGAGTCTCATTCATTGACAAAATGTCATGCGCAAACTAGGGGTTTTACCATACTGGGCATTTGAGCGATAGGTTTCCTTTGTAGTTGGTCACCAGCGATGTCTGCGATTGCAAGCATAAGTGACATTTTGCCTATTGAATGTACCGACTGTTCAAGCTTTGTTGAACGTTTAAAAAAAACACATCTTTTCCATGTGTGCAATATAAATAGTAAGAGCTTTAGACCCAAAATTTTAGAGTCAATTTCAATAAAAAAAATGTTGATTTATTTTCCTTTTATTTTTTAATTTGTGCTAGAGATTAGCAAATGGTACCGGTTTTGAATTTCTCGTACCAAATTACTTTAGGTACCAATTCGGTACCGACTCTTTGGTATTTTCGGACCGGTACTTTTGATACGGTACCGGTATTTTACCGATTTCATCTTCAAATATTAGTAGCGGTACCGTACCAAGCATTTTCGGTACTAATATCCAATTTTATTGATTTTCAATCGGTACCAAGTTCAAGTTTTTAGAAAAGATAACATTAAATCCATAGAAAAGATAACATTAATCACACTATTCCAAGAACATCACTCGAAAGCCTCAAAACTCCAAAATTCTTGTACTACGATTTATATGTTTACCCCATTTATTTCCTAGTCTAATTGTAAACATTAAAGTTTCATCGGTGTTCATTCTTCGCATTTATGTGCTCCAATTCGACCATATATTTGATGGCCATCGTGTAAGGCTAGTTTAAATTTTAATTGTTGCCTATATTCAAATTTATACTAACTTGTTCGATTCTAAGTTTAGCATTGTGTAGTAGATTCTAAGTTTAGCATTGTGTAGTAGAAATTTTTAACCTATAAAGATAACTTGATCAGAGTATATGAATAATGTGGTTTTCTATGTCTATACTCTTGAAGATTAAGCGAAGAGATTAAAAGTAAACGTTTAAACGGAAAGTTTTGGACATATTATTAATGTAGTTTTCATTCTCTCTATACTCTTGAAGATCCTGAGTTTACTTGAGGAGGAAAAATAAAGGAAAAGAATCAAATATAAATATCATTTTCTTCTGTTTCCTAAATAAAACTCAGGAACACAAGAAAGTTTTCATTTCCTTTCAAATACTTTCTTTTCTCTTGTTAAGCGGGAACACAGTTCTTGAACAATGATTAAACTGAAGCTTCAACCATATGATTTACGTGAAGTAATGTGAATAGTAAATTTGATATTCCTAAACTTGACAACTTTCAAGAAGTTTTTTTTTTCATCTTTTTTGCAGGATTTAATGTCATTAATTTGTGTTTTAGGTCTTTTTGTCTTGCATATATGATCATAATTCTAAAAAGTAAAAAACCTCATGATGGTCCATGGATGACAAAAAAAATATTTGTTATGGAGTGTAACATAGCAACGTATGGAACTTGTCCCATATAAATTGTATGGACAATCAACGCAGGGTTTATAACCCAAGTGAGCTTTCTCTACCTTTAGGGGGTGTTTGTTTTTCAGCTAGAAGTACTTCTGGCCACTTATGTCTGCGCCGCGCAGACGCGGGCAGACATTTGTGGCTGGAAGCTTGTTTGTTTTCCGGAAGACAAAACCCCAAAAAACCTCTGCCCGAGCTCTTCCCCATACAGACATGGCTCCACCTCTTCTTGCCTCTTCTTCATTCCATCTTCCAGATGTTCTCCTCCCCTCTCATCCCCAAACCCTTCTCCTTCCCTCCTCCTCCTCGCCGCCTCCTCCCTCCCTCCCTCTCCACCGCCGCAACCTCCTCCCCCCTCCCTTTCCACCGCCGCCGCCAACCTCCTTCCCTCCCCTCCCCTCCGTCGCCGCCGCCGCCATCTTCCTCCTCCCTCCTCCTCACCACAACCATCTCACACCCACCTCCAAATCCCACAACCCTATCACCTTTTAACCGGTTATGATAACAACAGAGGGAGACAACAGCATCAGGGGACCAGGGCTCCGATTAAGGTTTGGGTCTCGTCAAAGGTTCCGATTGAACTGACAAGTAGCGGCTAGGGTTAGGTGTGATTATAAAGTGTCAACAGCAGCTGGGTCTAAGGGTCGAAAGTGGTCGCCGGTTGGTGGTTAGAATATGGTACTGACGGGGTGGTGCTGGTAGTTGTTGATCAGGTTAGTACTTTAATGATTAGATTATTATTATGGGTATAACATCAAAAGTAATCAAGTTTGTGGTGTTCTAGATCTATAGCAGGGAATAACAATGGTGGTGAGTTATAATAGTAATGGAGGTCATCAACTTGTACAGATTTGTATAGTTTGATATTGTTGTTCATAATGTTCAGATTTGTTCATAATGTTCATGATTTGTTGTTAAGATATTGTTGTTCATAATGTTCTTCAGATTTGTAGTTGATTTGTTGTTCATAATGTTCAGATTTGTTGTTAAGATATTGTTGTTCATAATGTTCTTCAGATTTGTAGTTGATTTGTTGTTCAGAAGTTAAAAAACAAACAGTCTTCCTCTTGCAGACTGCAGACCTTTGGTCCACCTCTTCTCCTGCAGATGTCTGCAGATGTGGTCCGCAGACTACAGACCTTTTCCTGCAGAAAAAACAAACAGCACCTTAGACTACTCTTTTGGGTTAAGCTCTTCTGTTCAGGTTATAACAGTATTTTGATTTAATAATGATAATAATAGTTAAGTCAATTTAAATAGATAAAAAGCAGCAAATTAGTTAGTAACTGCGTTACGTTTGATCATTTTGTCTATGCCTTGTTATTGGTAGCATGAGGTCGAAATAAGAGATGGGCTTTTTGGCATGACACCAAAATGACGCTTAAATTTGACCCCTCTATTTTCTCTCCCTCTCCATCTTCAGTCAATTTCAACTCTTTGTTCTTGAAAATTTATCCGTACTGGTCCTTGACAGGTTCCATTGCTTGATTGATGCAGTTGGAGCCAATCGTTGTTTCATTGACTTCATGTCACGAAAGATTTGACCAAATGTGAAAATTTTGATAAAAAACAACCAATCTAGTGCTCCAGCTCAACTGCGACCATCTTGTTGTTTGGTCTCATTGTGACGAGTTCTTTATAATTATTCGAGACTCAATTTTCAAGAAAAACAGCTAGAGATGCTGATCAACGAATGAAAAAAAGTTGAGTGGTTGGATAAAGCCATAAGCGTCATTTTGTCCCTTTTTTTCTAATTTCTCATTTCATAACTGGCAAATTACATTAACAAGCTGTATCGTCATTTCTTTTTAAATCATCATCATACTCAGTTAATCCCAACAGAGAGGCTGCTTCCAGTGAGACTCACGGCTTGATAGTGGTTTTGTGTCAAACATTGGACATAAGGCACATAATACTTCGCAATCGGGACAAGTCCGATTGGTGCATGTAACCCCTTGTCTTTTGGCTATCAACGCCACCACATGATGCATGATTAACCATCCGTCGTTTTTAACGTTATTTTCACGAAATTAGTAAAATAACGTTAAAATGAGTGCAATTTTACTTTTTAAATCCCAAACCTTATTCTATAAAACCCATGCTCATTTGGAGTCGAAATATGTTTGGACAACCGTGCACAATTTGTCTTACTTATTTTTTAATCATTTAAAAATAAAAAACTTAATGCACAAGCAAACAATAAACGGTTCCCATCGGACTTAACTTATTTCCGACGACGATCACTGGCATTGTCACCGGAATTAGAGTTCCGGCTATGAGGAGCACCGTCGTCTCCAAATTCTTTAAGAAGAAGAGACCATCACTCTACCTTTTCATCATCTCAGGCACTGCTGCCTCTGCTCTTACTTACTACAATACTCTAAATCCTAATCTCCACCGACACTCTTTTTTCCACGACATCACCACCTCATTAAACGGCGTCGTTCGCTCCTCTCGCTCTCTCTACGCCGTTTGTTTCCTCCTCCATTTTCATACTTAATTTTACATTTATTACAATATACTAAATACTAATAATACTTTATAAATCAGTCCTACTGTATGAAATAATAATAATAATTATTATAATAATAATTATTATAATTAGGATTGTTGTGGTTGTAGATTACTGCGAATGTTGTTGATTACAAGTATTCATTGCAAGGTTTATCCAAGGATTCAGATCAGTATGCACAAATATTGTCTGAGGTTATTTATGTTGCTTAATTTCTCTGTTAGGGTTACCTAAACTTACAACAACTAGCTGATCAATATATATAATAGGTTTAATTTTGTGATTTAGGTTCATTTGAGATCAGCAAAGAGGATATTGAAACTTTGTGAGGTTAACAGAGGGTTCTATATTAAGGCTGGTCAGTTTCTGGCGTCCGCACGCCAAGTCCCCAAAGAGTACTCTTCTACTCTTGCTTCATTGCAGGATCAGGTTTTTATTTTTTTATTTTTATTTTATTAATGTTGGTATGCATGGGTCATTTTGGTTTTAAAATGCGCTCATCGCATGATGTGGTCCTGAACAAATCTGACCATCAATTGAGCAATGAGTTTCAGCGTTTGAACAAATCAGACCATTGATTCGACAATTCTAACTAGAGATGATGAGAATATCTTATATTTTAGTATTTAAAAGTTAACAACTTCAAATGTTATCTTTAATACTTTTTTGGTATTTTTTTAAACCGAACGCGCTTTTGGGATCAAATCGGCGCTTTTTAAAACCAAGCTTGTAAGTCCCTGAGATATAATTAAAATGCATACAAACCCCTAAATTGTTTTTTAGTCATAATCAGTTAATCAGTTATGTATGAAAAGTGAACACAAATGATCTGTTTCAACTTTCAACCCGTACTTGTTACTCAATCCACTCTCCCTGCAAGTCTTTCCATATCTAAATTCTAATTGTTGGGTTTGGTTTTTGCTTAATCTTTGTTTGTTGATACTTTAGGCAGTTCCATGTTCTTTTGAAGCTATAAAAGAAGTCTTAATCAGCAATCTTGGATCTGATTTAAATGAGATGTAAGTTTTATCTAATAGAAGGGTTAATGAGTAGTATCCTTTATATGTTTGTTTGAAACTTTTGCTTTTATGGTTTGTTAGCACTCACTAGCTGTTTCCATATGTACGGTGATGTATCAGTTTTTTGTCTATTGATGAACATCCTATTGCTGCTGCATCCATAGCTCAAGTGCACCGTGCATTACTCAAAGACCATCAGGAAGTAGTTCTTAAGGTTGATCAGAGACTTTTTTTCAACCTTTATCATTTCCTGTTTTGCTTTCTTTTTTTGTAACTGCTTGTGGGCTCTTGATGTGTGCTTCTTCCGGCTAAAACAAAGCGTCCAGATATTGAGAGTACGGAGATAAAAGTCTCTTCCTAAACTACAAGTAATGTGATGTGTGTGTGGTCTTTTTTAGTTTAAATGCATCCAATATAAGCACATAGTAGTAGGTCGTGTCAAAAGCATGTAAATCTAACATGGTAGAGTAGATGTGTACTTTTATCCCATTTACTTATAGTGGTTGACTTTAGTTATGTTATATCTGACTATCCCCATTAGATTAGGTGGGTGAAATTACACATTTTAGCTAAAGAAGACGCAGGTGAATGGGTTGAAAGTTTCTTAAAGTGTATTCAAATGCTTACAACCTCCTAAATTGTTTTATATAAATAAAATGTGATAATAATTTCAATGACATAGCTCTTGTAGTCATCTTTATTAGGTATTACACTGCTTATGTATAAAATCCTAAAATAGGGTTTAAAGAGTATTGGCAAATCAACCCAACCCAACCGTTCCGTATTGACCCTTAAGAACACATTTAAAACTCTAGCATTCAAGTACATTTTTGTAACCACTAGCCAGATGTTCTTTATCTTGTTATTTTTTTTTCTTAAAGATAGATTTTATTAAAATACAAGTAAAACCTAGGAAAAATTTGCCCATATATGTTAGCAGTTTTTGAAAACTAAAACGAGGTGTAAAATATAGAATTTGCATCAAAAGTTGTCGTTTAGCATCCCTTTAGGTTAACAGATATTCATGGTTATATGACTAGCTAACTGTTATAGATTTAAAGTTATTATTAGTTTAATTGACATTATGGTATTTATTTGGCAAGATTTTCATTTGATATAATGAATAATCTCATATCTGGTTCATCTTTTTCATTGCATGGCTTGTTTTATTAGTATAAATAGATAGACAAATAGATGTGTTGAGAATTGAGGGTTTTTTAAAAATCTTTTTATGCTGTGAATGCAGGTCCAGTATCCAGGGTTAAAGGATCGGATGAGAGTGGACATTGCAACAATGTCTTTCCTTGCCAAATCTCTCACATGGGTATACTCACATGTGATCATTTTATGCGTGAAAATTAGGCCGAGAGTTAGCCTTAAATCTTTATTTATAATCAATAACCTGTAATCTGTTTTTTGTCATTTCAGTTACTTGGAAAAGGCATTGTATTAGTTTTATGATCAACTTTACCAATCCAATTAATTTTACAATAGAAAGATTGGGAACTGAAAAAATAAAGTGAAAATCATGTTGATAGATATCCTCTAAAAAATCAACTGTTACTGACTCAAAATACTTTCCCGATATTATATACATAAATCGGATCAAATACGGAGTTAAATATAAATAATGATATGAGCCTCAAGTCTATTTTAAAAGCAAGGGTGAAATCTGAATTCATATGCATCTAATTTCTCTACAAATGCATTCATATATCACCCTTACAGCTCTTATTGGAACCCTTCTCTCTCTCTCTCTCTCTCTCTCTACACACACACACACACAAAATCTCTTAGTATTTAAAGATTCCTTCTCTTGTTTCTACAGTTTTTTCCTGAATACAGGTTTCACTGGATGGTATCAGAATTTTCGAAGGTGATTGCTTTGGAACTTGGTGAGCTAAACTAACCTTTAAAGACTGATTCATGCATCGTAACATGATCTTCTACTTAAAAAAAATGTCTCCTGCCAATTCAGTTTCACTTTGTCATGTGTTCTCCCTCTTTCATATAATCCTTTGCTAACTATTACTCCAATTAGGCTGTAGGCATGTCCAGGTGTTGAAAATAAAGGGCTAAAACATTTTTTATGATGAATGCTCTATCATTATACTACGCATAAATTAAGCTGCAAGTCCAACTGAAGCATGAGTGAATGTAACTTGTGTGGATGATATAAAACCAAGAGAGGATTATTACTCGCTACAGACCATTACTTGAGTTTGTTTATTTTTTGGAAATCTAAAGATATATACAACACTAAAGAAATAGTACCAAGAAATATACAAAGTCATTCTTCTCAATTCGCGTCACCATTATATGGTTAAAGAACTTTTCGCTTTAACAAGATAAACAATCCTATGTCAACAGAAGCTACCATTTCATCCACACTCTCACAATGAATACTTCCTATTGCTTTCCTTTTTTTTAATCTTTGCATATAATAACTCGAAGCTGCTGCACAGATTTCCTTCAGGAGGCAAGAAATTCAGTAACAACTGCTGTAAACTTCAAACACAATAATAGAATCAGAGTCCCTAAGGTTTTTCAGGTATGCTTTCGTTGTTATATGAGGCTACACATCTTTATGTTGTATGGACTCACCTTCAAAGTTGTATTTATACGTCTAGGAGCTTACCACTAGCCAGGTATTGACGATGGAATATTGCAGGGGACGAAGGGTTAGTATCTCATTATCTCTCTATTGCTCTTCACGCTGTTTGTTATGTCAAGTATAATGTTTTTACTTTTATTTATATGTTTTTGGATAAAATCTAAACTCTTACAAGTGCACTAACCTTTTGAGGAAACTGATAAATCTGGGTGTTATCTCATTATAAGTTGATATAACATAACACGAGGTCAATAAGTTATTTGAGAAAATACTTTATGTAGTTGAAGTAACTATTTAGGTAAAATGTCTTGCAGAGCCTTGTGAAGATTAGTGTTAGGGTTTGTATTTTACTTTAGGATGATTATTCTTGGAATTGATTGAACAAAGTGAAAACCCCATAATTTACGAGAATCGCTCACAACTTGTTGATCATTCTTTGCTGACCTATCTTTAGGATCCTTGTAAATTCACTGTAAGAGTATCTCGGTTGATTGTTAGATTCAGAATTCTTCAACAAGTCTATTTAAATCCCATATTGTTAAGCATTTTTTTGTGTAGATACCATAAGTAAGGGTCTGTTTGGCTTGTGGATTTCAGAATGAGGAAATGGAAATGAAAGTGACACATTATGTGTGATTTAATGGGGTTGGTTTGAAAAAATAATCATGAAACATGAGTTCCTTGTGGTCTCTCTCTCTCTCTCGTCCTCTCCTTCCCTGTTTTTCAAAGCTATGCTTAATTCTAGTCCCATATACAAAATTACAAACCAAATATCACCTAAATATATAGATCCATAAAGAGTTTGCCTACACAATCTTCAGTAACCTGTGGCTAGTTTATATAGCAAATGGCATGATACTAAACAACCATAAAAGATAAGCTCGTTAGTAATAGTGTCATACAAAACAATGAAACATTAACAAGGGAAAATGGAATGAATCATGAATACAAACTTTCTTCGACTTCACCTCATCTCTAACTAGCTAATGGAAATTTTAGTAGTTGCTAAAACCACTCTACTTTTTAGAGCCGAATATTTTGGATTTTTATGAAGAAACTAAATAAATAAAGTGGTCAGCTAAAAGTTATGGGAAATGTAAAGAAAAAGGTGTGTATGGAAAATCAGAAGTTCTAGCATTCTTCTCTATATACTACACTCTGAAATGTGATGGAGTATTTTATGCTGTGTATCCCTCCTAGTCAACCTTTGTTTCATCTGTCAAGCTATATTACTTTGGAGGTAATTATTCTAGTCGTGTATGAGTTATTATATTGTTCAGCCATTGAAATTGGCCAGTTTGAAAAAAATAGTTTACCAAAGTTATATCTCTGAACTGCTTTCGTTATTATGCATTATGTGAATTGGATTGTATTTTGTATATGCAAACCTTTTTCTTCACTAGAGTTGGTTAATGGCTGAATAATTTCATGTGATTAACACGAAATTTGCTGGCGTTCAGGTAGATGATTTGGATTACATTCGGGAAATGGGAGTCGATCCAAGAAAGGTTGTTGTATTTAATAGTTTGAAATACCAAGGCTGATATTCATTGTTCTGCTGACATCTCTCATTTATTTGCGACCTTGCAACACTGAACTGATAACTATATTTGCTTCTTGGATTTGAGTAAATTTCGTTACACATCTTTAATATACTAAATATGAAAATTGTATCTAGCTCTTTGTACAATCTCATTGAGGAAACAATAAATTACCCACGCTACGAATGTCGGCGTGGAAATGGAAAAACCATTAACTGAATTCAAACACAGAAATTCATTCAGTTTGATCAATCGTTTTGATCTGCTGGTAGACCTGTGTGGAAATTCAAATATATGTTTCTTCAAAATAGTTACTGAAGACGGAAGTAGGTACTTGGTTCAGTTTTTGAAATCATTTCGGTTTAAAGAATTGGAACATAATAAAACCGAACCAAACCACCTGAAACCAAATAACATTCCTATGTCTCTGGGTATAAGTTGAGTTGTCTCGGTCGTACCACGCCCTGTGGCCTATACTAATATTCTATAGATATTGATTCTTGTGGTTTTTATTGAAGGTTGCAAAAGTGTTGGTGGAAGCATTTGCTGAAATGGTATTTGTCCATGGTTTTGTGCATGGAGATCCCCATCCTGGTAACATATTGGTTTCCCTAGATGAAAAACAAGGATTTTGCTTAGGTATGCTCTCTCTCTCTCTCTCTCACACACACACACACTGTACACACACATATTTGATCCATTATGCTTATGCATCAGTTCTTCTGGATCATGGGATCTACAAAAGTTTAGATGAAGACTTCAGAGTCAACTACTGCCAACTTTGGAAAGCATTGGTTCTTTTGGATTCATATAAGATCCAACAAGTAGCCCAACAATTTGGCATAGGGAAATACGCTAAATATCTTTCCCTCATATTCACAGGAAGAACAATCAACAGGTAGTAATGAAATGTGATTAATTTCATAACATACACTCACATGCTGACATCACTATTTTTTCATGAGGAACAGTAAATCTGCTTTTGGGGACGGAATGTCTGTTGAAGAAAAAACAAATCTGAAACAGGAAGTGAAGTCACTTAGTATGGGGGATGTATCAGAATTTATGGAATCTTTACCCTCGGAATTTCTTACAGTATTGCGTACAGAGTAATACTTAGTAACTATTTGTACAAACTTCACTCGCTGTTTATAATTTATTTTCCCTTAACCGCCTTCCATTTCTGTTTTTATGCATCAGTGCACTTGTCAGGTCTCTAACTAGCAAGTTAGGTTCTTCCGAACGCGAGCGCCTAGTAGTTTATGCTAACTATGCATTGCATGGACTGTCTTTAAAGTCGGATCCTGATTCTGGTAACTTCAAGCTCAAATTTTAATAAGTACATACAATACCTTAATTAAAATTAAGTTGTTCAAGTTCAGGCTCATCCCTGGCAGGTTTTGATGAAAATCATTTGGTTTGGTGGGTCACCGGATTGACTGGCTTTAGCGGTTTGAACCAAATTTTATAATTCTTTTTCAAAGTGGTTAGTTTGTTTGAAATTAAAAAGAAAGGTTTAAGTTCCCGTTTTCAAGTTTTAAGCTGTCGGCCGGACCGTGAAACCACAAACCATCAAGCTGAACTATATAAATCTCAAAATAGCTAACTTGCTTTGGTTAGTTTTAACGATTTATGAACCACCCCTATGAAATGGACCTAGAAATGTGTATATAAAACTTTTACTTATTACTACTAACTTTACTGACTGTTTTATGTAATTTTAACCAAAAGACATGTAAACATGCTGCTTACAAAGCTGTATGGTCTTCATTACGATTTTTGAAAAGGTGGTTTCTCCTACAGTTTTTGAATTTGTTTACCATCTTGATGAGTAAATTTTAATTTCCAGTGAACAAATTAGAAATGAAATTAAAGCATGTAGCCAATTATTACAATTTTCTTTATTTTTGTTTTGCTTCACAACTGAATTACTGTGAGTATTTTCCCTTGTTTTTTAATCATCTTGTGTTGTTTCTCCTAACACAGATTTTTGGTTAAAAGATGTATGCACTGGAATCATGTCCAGAATTGATCACCTTCAGGTCAGGATCATACTCGGTAAGTCACATACTTTAGTCACGTAATTTTGTTTATTTAATCCAGCTCCTTAGTGTTCTAAACAATTTGGGTTATATTTATTTCTAACGGATTGTGTCTAAATGATTAGGGTATCATTA
>JAUTDX010000782.1:45000-107479 GCA_030844895.1 Ambrosia x helenae
ACTCATACAACAATACAAGCACAACAAACTTTCTAGTTATATAGATGCCATTATCCCAGAACTTAATTTGCAAAAACATAACAAATATTTTCGCGAAAACGATTTAAAAATCGAAGACCCAAAGAAATCACGAGGCTGCGAATAAAAAAAACCCGAAAAAACATAAGCTTGTGTAACCTTTAGACAGAAACAACTAACAGATTTGAGGTATCGATGTCTGATGTAATGATTACGTGACAACAAAATCTTTAAATGTCAGTTAAACTAAAGCACCTAAAAATTGCTACACAACCTATATATAATAGGACTCTAAATACGTCTAGCGGCAACACTCCACTCTGGATTCACCTCATTGTCAAAGGAATGCTTTCATCTTTGCTTATGCGCCCCTGTAGATAAAACTCGATTAGTCTATCCGGTCCATGAAGTCAGTTCTTATTAATTTTGAAAAAGGCGATTATATTAAATATCCCTAGCCTAAAGATAGGATAAGCACCAATCACATGTTCATTTATATGCAAAAAAAAAGTAAAAAAAGATCAGATATCTGTTACCTGCGCATCGAGGGTACTGGCCAATCTTAGGATTAGTGCCATAGTAAACCGTTGTTAACAGCATTAGTAAGTAGTAACGCCAAGAAGGGCTTCATGGCGTGGTGGGATGAAGAGATTTTAATAAACTCCATACCTGCAAGGTCAAAATGGAAAAGGAATAGACAACTAGTCTTAGGTTTGGGTTTCCTTCCATGTTTATTATTGAAGGCCCACAAGCTACCCGAAAAACTACAAGAAGACTATTCAAGTGTTATTTTATTCATTCACGATGACGATGTCAATATTCGTGTGGAAATCAGAAGCCATAGTTGATTTGGATGTCTTTAGACTAATAATTTAGGGTTCAAACTAAATAATAACAAACCTTATTCTGAATATTATCAAGAATGATCATGTGATGGACAGGAAGTGTAGTTATCTGAAAAAGTCTTTATGCATTTTAAATTTAAATGTTGGTTGTCAGGTTGCAGCGATTTGGATACAAAAATCTAGTGATGATTCAAAGTTCAAAATGTATGTTGCAATCAAGGAGCTTAGAGATCAACCTTGGAAGAAAAAGGCATTTTAAATTCAAGAATATTTGATAAAACATCAAGATAAGACTAAGCAAGAATGTTGGTTCTATTCAAGCTGATGATCACGTACGGCAGCTTTCTTGTAGACAAAATTTGATAAGTTAAACCCTATCTAGAAACCTTGTTGAAGAGCTGGATTAAAGATGAAACCACACAACAGATAAGGATCAACAATTTATCAGAGTCAGCAATTCATGTTTCTCTAATTTGACTTGGCCACAAACCATCTATAAATAGACCTTCATGTCAATGAATGAAGGTGAACACAGATACATAAAAGTGGTTTTGCAGAATAGGATTAAGGTTGCAAAATGCATATTTATGTTGCACCCTTTTGTGTGTACAACATTTGGATAGTTTTTATTGTCTTAAGTTTTCATAGACGACTTGAGAGATCGAGTTTAGACTGACCCATGGAACCAGGATCTTAGTGTAATAAGACCGGCAACACAAGACTTAATGGAGGATCCTACACGAAGGAATCAGTCTAGTTTCAAGTGGACCCTTTAAGTAGCGGAGCCCCTCAACGGGTAAATTAGGTCCCGGGTCATTAATTCAAGAGAACATCCATAAAACAAAAAAGAAAACACACGTAGAAAGAAAGATGAGCTTACAACTCAAGAGGAAAGATTCACGATTTATGTCCACAAGAATATCTAAGCTCCAACTTGAACCTCAGCCTCACATATGTCCTTATTGGACTCTAACCCTGGGAACTGTCCGATATCATGACCCTGCAGCGGATGGAAATCCTCGTGTAACCCAACAGCAAACTCATCTGGTCGTGACCCGCCACTTTTTAGAAAATCTGCAATCTGTGTTAGGAGACACCCTCATTTAATCCCATATAATAGTGAACGATATACCATTTGAGAGAGATAATGAGCAATATAACATTTGAGGTGTTCCAATATAAATGGGTTGAAATTGCCACCTATAAACACTAGTAACTCAAGAAACGCCTAATCGGAACTTACATGATTTCCTAGAGATAATCCACTTATGGCTGCAGCCTCTAAACTGGAACCAAGCAGCCAATCGCCACAAATACCAGTTCTTCCAAGAGGATCAAAGATGCAGGGAATACCAGGAGTATTTGTAGGAAGAGCTGCACCCCTACATAACATAAATATTCCCACTTAACTTATGTAAAGCCCCACTATTAACTAATGCCATCATAATTATAACAATGAAATTGCTGAAATTCATACCACAATTGTACACGCGTATATATTGGTTTCTTAAGTGATCCAGTTTCTAATCCTAGGGCATTCTCAACACCTGCAAGCATCAATTGTTTCACCTTCTCTGCTGTTGCATTCGGAATATTCTCCTGGTAAAAATCATAGTCAATATTATGGAGTCTTAATTTGCACATAGGGAGTATATAGAGAGACCTGTGGAACTTTATTGCGTTTTCCAAAAGAGGGGGTGCTGAAAAATGTCCAACAATGAGGTGGGCCCGCATTCGGAGAATTAGATAGTTTTTGTGTGTTGTTTCCCATCCATGATACAGAGTCTATCCCTTTCACAAAAGCCCCTTCGAACGGAGCAACTGTTTTGCCCGGCAAAGGAAGAGGATCTTCAAAGGCAGCAAGGAGAGCCCATATGCTACTAAGTTCAAGTCTCTGTAAACATTCACCATGAATGACGGCTGAATAATTGTAAAAATAAAATAAGGTTATGATAAACTCAAAAAAGTAAATTTCATATAGACCTTCATCTGTCTAGCAATAAGCGGTAATCCCGATGTAGAGAGCAGTCGGTTAGCACATTTTCCTGATAATACAACCAGATTTCAAAATTTCAAAAAAAAAAAAAAAAAAGAATTATATAGAAAAACTGTGTAAGATACTAGAAATGTGACATAAATATCGCCATTACCATTATGTGCAATCACAGTGGCATCGAACTGACCACGATGTTTTCCATTCTCACTCAAGTGCCACATTCCATTGTATGGTTCAATAGAGCTTATCCAGCATGGCCGCACTACTTCAATCATGGAACTCTGAAACACATGTAAACTTTCCAGCTAAGCCATTACAACACATTACTCAAAATAGGATTCCTAATCTTTATCTAAGATAAAACTTATCTACTAAATAAATAACTTTAGAACTGATCTAATAATAATGAAACTAATGATTAACATTACCTAGTAACAGTAATAATCCAACCCAACTATTTGGGTTCTAGACTTGTATCACACTCATATGTCATGATGTCCAATCTTGTGGAGATTGTAGCTTTAAAGAAGCATAGTAATATATAAAAATGAGGTATTTGAACCGTGTACCTGAGAAAGTATTGAGTCTGCAAGGGTACGCATTCCGTTGACAGCTATATATCGAGGAGGGGACGAAAGAAATGGGAAGAAATGACCACCAGCTTCAAGCTCGCCAATCACCCCTTGTGACTGGCGTACCAAACCTTTCTGTGACCATTCATCAACCAACTCACGAAACACAGAGTTACTCACAGTAAAGAATTGAGCTGCATGGTCAAATACCATTTCATCAATATATCTAGTGCCCATTCTTCCCCCAAGTCCATGAATTCCCTGAAGTACACAACCGTTACAATTCTTATATAACTCAAACCTTTCGGCTCAACTAGTTAAGAAAAATTCGGTCATGTCACTGCATAAGCGTTCTTGATAATACCATTAAATGCCTAACCCACTAATCCAGTTTAATGTTACAACCAATTAACCAAACCAATTGTCATGCAGGAAAGCATTAGAAAACTTGTATCATCCCTGTAGACATAATACTGGAAACCTTGATTTTAAAAGGCGTGAGGTGCTCCGATGCGTTTTGATCCCAAAATCCAATGTGCGAGGCACGCCTCACATGTGATGCGAAACACTAAATAACTAGTTATTTTTTCACTTGTTAACTTCTAGACACTAAAATATAAGATATTCTTGTCATCTCGTCAATGGTCTAATTTGTTCGAATATTCAATCCCATTCGTTCAATCAGACGTTCTAAGATGTTCAAATGTTGGTTAGCCGTATGACATGCGCATCATGGAATTGCATTGCATCAACTTAAATGATACATTTCCATCACCACATCAAGTGAATCGCATATAATTATGCGTCGATTTTTAAACCAAGGTAGAAACCAATTACCGACCATAACTTTCAACAAGCTTATTCAAACAAGTTTCTTATCCGCTTTAAAATGCACACACACATATATATACAAAACTAAACTGAAGTAAAAAGATTAGATGAGATACCGTATCAAAAACAGTGGAACGAACTCCTCTTTTCTCCAACTGTAAAGCACAAACAAGGCCAGACATTCCACCACCAATGATTGCAACAACTGGGTCGTCAGAAGATAGAGGGGAAGTGAAGGTAACCTGCTCTTGTTTGAAAGTTTTTCTCAACACTGATTTTCTTGAGCTCCCATAAGATGACCTCCTTCGTTTCTTGGGTCCATCTCCTTCCTTTGTTGAGGAGGAGGAGCAGAGAGTCTTGTTGATTGTGGGTGATGATGATGTGAGGAAGGAGGTTAAAGTTGGGTGCTTTAAAGATTTAGTGTAAGGAAAGTGATGGATGAAAGAAGAGGTGTGGTTGTAGACGGTGGTGGCCATGCTGGTTGTTTTTGGGTCGGAGGATAAGGTGTTTCTGGGTAAACTATGAGTTTGTTTGATATTACACTGGTTTTCAGAGTCTCGTTAAAGGACGGAAAGAAAGGATTGAGAACCAAGTTGGGGGAAAAATGTGTTTTAGAGTTATTTGTAGGACGTAAAGGGAGGGAATGAGAGGGATAATAAAGAGGTTTTTAGGGTGATTTTCAATCTTTCTAATTTTGATTGAATTGAAGAGAAAGGAAGAGGAGGGATATCTTTCTCTTCCATCCTTTAATGAAACTCTGGAACAGAGTGTTAATGATTTCATTGTATAGGTAACGTTAGTCTTAGTTAGAATTTTACGCACCACATCATCGACCCACCACCAACAACTAGTCACGCCAAGCCAAGTCAGACATCTTTTTGGTTTACAGTTAGGGATGACAAAAAAACCCAAGCCCGACGGGTATACCCAAAACCCGAAGCATTGGGGACGGGTATACCCGATACCCGACGGGTTTGGTATTGAAAAAAAAAATATTTCGCGGGTATGGTATTAGGTGATACCCGACCCGATTACCCGAAACTAAATACTAGTCTACCCGAAACATATACCCGAATACTTTTAAGTTTTACATATATCTTTTTTTAACTATCTTTTAGTAATATCTAATTCTAATAGATTCATTATTTGAAAAGTAAATTTTTCGTCTAAAATATATATTCTAATAACATTATTTATTAAAAGCCTCAAATTCTACATGGCCCTCATATAGTCATTCTCCCCCTTGAGAGTGCCATTTAGGATGCGCGTTAACTAACTTTAGGGAAAAAAATTCAAAAATAAAATTGGATTTTTCTCTCTCATGTTTCCTTCTATAATTTTTAAATGTTAATATCTTTTATCTACGAGATTTTCTAAAGAAAAAAAATTACACCAAATTAACGAGCGTTTTATTATCTTTCCAACGAGTACCATAGTGTTATATAAAAAACGGAGAAAAAAACGACTATTTTTTTGTGGGGTATTGTTCATACAGGAAAAAAACACGTGTGTTCAGGTAATTCATTAATCATGTATAGGCAAGTCAGTAATTATGTTCAAACCAGTAAATACGAATTCTATTTTCAACCAGAACCGAGTAGGTTAATAAGGTTATACATTGTTTTAGGTTAGGTATCAATATTAGTATGTTAGAGTTGTACATTTGTTTAGGTCTTTAGGATAGGTATTAATGTTAGAGTTACATTGAAGTTCTACATTGTTTTAGGTTAGGTGTTAGCATTGGAGTTGTACATTGTTTTAGGTTAGATATTAATATAGAATTATACATCAGTCTATTTCATATGTAAAATTGATGTGTCATATTAAATTTCTCAACCCCGGGACGCTCTCGGTGTATAATCTAGTTATTTATATTTATATACTATGAAATATAAAAATAGTTTTCAAAAATTCATACTATAATATATATTTACATTTTAAATGTTTCAAAGATTATTATGGTGATGATGATATATATGTTACTTATATATTCTAGATTTTTTAAAACATGAGACTATAATATAAAATAAAAATATATATATATATGTACATGCAAATACCAACGGGTATACCCGATACCCACTGGTATGCTCTATACCCGACGGGTAATACCCGATAAATACCCGACAGATAATGAGACGGGTATGGTATGAGATTTTATAACCGGGTATGGGTATGGGTATGATATTAGCCAGACCCGACCCATACCCGACCCGTTACCATCCCTATTCAGAGCATTCACAACAAACAGCCCCTAAATATTTTCATGTATCCTAGTAAGAGTATTCACAACAACTTCACCAGTTCTTAGAGCATTCACCGTAGCTTTCCCATCCCCCATTCCTTCACAATCGATCACAACCACATATTACATTAAAAATCATTATAGTTTCTCTCTCATCCACTCATAACCACTTTCAACAAATATTATCCTATATATTAATATTAGGCTGATCATGAATAGTGTCGCTCCCACGAGGCAGCGACTAATTGGGTTTTTTTTATTAAGCTTTATCAGTTATAACCGTATTTATATCAAACGTTACAAATATGTTAACTAAAGTTCTTGCAGACCAGTTGGTTTGGGTGTTGTTTATTTGTGTGTGATGCCCGGGTTCGAGCCAGGCGAGTTGATAATTTTTAATGTACCCATAAACAGTAGATTCCCCATTTTTCTTCACTCACAACCACATCCAATGTAACACCCCAAACTCTCGTTTCGCCTAAATACGCCATTAGGCGTAATCGATAAAATAACAAAGCGAGTTTAATGGTGGATGTTAACCACCGATAAAAAACGAGGCTAAACCTGAGGGGCTAAATATGACAATTAAGCAAAGTTGTGATGAAAGGGGGGTTTAAAATGAAAAAGTGTGTGAAGACACACACTTCACATCGATCATCACACCTCCAAGAACACACACATAAGAGTTTCATCCAATTCAGTCCCAATTCATGCCAAAAATCGTCGGTTTTTCTTAATGCATGATGAAATTCATGATCTTCTAGTGTTCTAAACATCCTAAGGTAACTCTGGATCCTTTTAAATCATCCAAATCCGTGGTTTATGGAAGATGATGATTTTAGGGTTTTTGTAAAAACGTGATTTCTTGGCTTCTAGGGACTTCTATGTGTTAGTAGACCTCAATGAAGCTATA
The DNA here is from genome assembly GCA_030844895.1 of Ambrosia x helenae. Lineage (NCBI taxonomy): Eukaryota > Viridiplantae > Streptophyta > Magnoliopsida > Asterales > Asteraceae > Ambrosia > Ambrosia x helenae. The sequence goes on from JAUTDX010000782.1 coordinate 52,421, forward strand.
AAACGTGGTAAATCATTATATGTGGTTGAATCATGTGAAATTATGATTATTTGTTATGTGTAAGTAGTGGGTTTTTACCCTAATCATGAAATACACTAGTATGTAGAATAAACTTGCAAATTCTATGTGATTAGTATCATGTATGTGAGCTAAATGGTGAAATGATCATGTGCAAAGGGCTAGCTAAGCCATGGTGGAATCTAGAAAGTCTTGAACACCTAGAATTAACATGATGAAATTAGTGCATATAAGGTGTTTGATGAAATGCTTGAATGAGAAAATAAATGTGTAAAACATGTATGAACATGAAAAACTAGAAATGTAATGTTGAGCTTGAGGAAAAATGGATACATGATGCCATGGATTACGAGAAAAAACCATATTATGTGTTCTAACAAAAACAAGGTTTGACATGTCCCTAAGTTAGGTACAAGGACTAGTGAGCAAACGGGTCAAACGGATGCAAGCTCAATGCGTACGGAAGCAAAACGGACATGAGGTAAGTAATACTTACACTACTAGTCTACAAATACAACTCTTGTATTGATATAAGTGTTTAAACTTTGAAGTGGGACAAAGGTATGACCTCAAGGGGTGAAACCTATTAATCGGCTGATTGATGCGAAGTCATGTCAAAACAAAATTCATAGTCATAAATAAGTCATATAGTGTTGATCAAATGATGGAAATCATCAATTGGGTCAACCAATAAAGCCATATGACAAACAAGAGTCTAAACTCGGATTTTGGATAAAAATCACATGAATAAGGAAGTTATGTAATCATGAGTCATAACGGGTCGAAGGGGTGATTCCTTCACCATTCGAACCCGACATTAAAAGCCATTTATCTAAGCTGTAAGAAACTTGTGGATAACGGGTCAAATGGTAAATGCATTACCATTGAGTCCCAAGAGACTAATGTTGTCAATCTAGAGTGTATGCAGGAGAACACTTGAAAAATTGGGCACTCGTTGCCTAAGTAATCCATATGGGTGCAAGGTATGGGTCAACGCCACCCGGTAAGTCCGTAGCTATATAAACGCCTTTGGGTGAAGCAATGTGGGTACTAAAGCTACTCACATAAAGTGTGGGTGTCAACCAAGTAAGTTATTTCCATAACCATGTCTAATGCGCGCTAATGCGCTTAGAATTGATTAAATAGGTGAAATCTTGAGAAAACGGTGGAAATCTATGTCCACAAAGACTTAGAGGTTTTTGAACAAGTTATTGAGTCAAAGACAATGTATTTGAAACAAGAAGTGTCGCCATGAATGGCTAAATTAAAAGATTTGGCTAAAAGGGGCATTTTGGGAATTTAAAGATTTACTGAAGGTTGAATCTAATAACCAAGTCATAATAACATAAACGGACAATGTTTTTAGTTGAACATGTGTCCAATGAGTTGACAATATGATTTCAATGCCTTTGGTGTGCTTAAAAAGTGTCTTGTAGAGTCCAAGGCCTTAACGGGTCGATTTGGGTGAAAAACATGTAAGTAATAGTTAAGCTGAAAGGGGTTATAAACCACCATAAACGGGTATCTTTGAAGCCCAATAAAGGGTATCAAACAAGTCCCCAAGTGCCCCTAGGAAGGGCCTTGAACTTGGTTTAAAAACACCCAAAGGTTGGGGAAAAAACAAGCAAGGAAACAGAGGATGTTTGCTCAGACCAGAGGATTGTCTAGACCAGAGGAAAAATGAGCAGAGGATGTTTGCTCAGACCAGAGGATTGTCTAGACCAGAGGAAAAATAAGCAGAGGATGTTTGCTCAGACCAGAGGATTGTCTAGACCAGAGGAAAAATGAGCAGAGGATGTTTGCTCAGACCAGAGGATAGTTAGACCAGTGGAAAAACTGAGCAGAGGATATTTCCTCTATTATTAACAAATCACTAACCATTCTTTGTGTAATGGTGCTAGGTATTCATGTGGCGGGACTTCCGAAGCAAAGATCAAGTCACGAGAAGAACCGAACACACCCGAACGCTCAACTAGCTTCCGCATTTGAAGTTCCCGATTAAAATGAAAGCTTTAGTACATGTTTTTACATTTTAGTAAATCTAGTTATAAGAAAATTTGTTGGGACCTATAATATTGAAATTATAATGGGTTGGATTTCATAAATATCAAAGTTCAAAATCGGGAGTGTTTACTCTTTAAGACCAAAGCCCGTAAGTTCTAATGTTAATCGCGTGTTTATGGGTTAGGGTCTTACATCCAACCCCATAAAAATTATAGGGTTTTCTCTCACAAAATTATAGAGGACCAAATGGCAGTGCTCTTACCCTATAATTTAATTTTAAAATTTTACCTTATATCTTTGTTTTAAAAAACGTCTTAGATTGCATCCAACATTTTTATCTTTACTCACAAACATTTATCTAATCGTATTTCTCATTTTTATACACTTACAATATTTTGACAGATAATGAACAGTAGTTTTTCATATGTAAAAATTTGTAACAATTATAAAAACGGGGTATAAATATGGTGGTTTTTGATGTGGGATTCCTTATATTTTAAAAATAGGGGAACATCTGTTGGAGCTGATGTGAATGTTCTAACAGCTTCCATTTTTGCATGTGTCCTTTGTAATCTGTCACTTAGCCATTAACCTTTTTTAATACCCGAGTCAGTTCTATATGTATGGCTCGGCTTGGCTCATAGATGACCTAACTCATCCGACTCATACATAATTTGTAGCCGGCAATTTATGTACATTTATTTTATTTATTTATTAATTTTAAAAATTGTTGTGTTCCTATCCTCCATTCATCATTTATATTATTACAAAATTAACGACAATCTATATAAATATTTTCCTTTTATCCAACGTGTTATAGTTTCAAACGTTCAATCTTCAAGTCGTCTTATTTTCAAGATGAGAAGAAATATAAAGTTGAAATTGTTACTCTTGGAAAATCTTCACAACCTCAATGACAACGTTGTTGTTACATAGAACTTGCATGCTTTGAACGAGATTGGAAGAAACAGGCTTACATCTTTTTTCATATTGTATGAAGCAGCATAGTTGTTTGTTTATTATTGTTAATCAACATTTGGTAAAATGTTGTGGCTTAACCAGCTAAAATGTATTATAGGTAAAATCCGTGATGTATGTTGAGTAAATCAAATATAAAAAAAATTCTGAAAATCAAAACTAAACCAAAAAATGTTTCAGCTAAGCTCGGTACATAAGTTAATACTAAATCTACACGAATCTTAGAAAACAAAACAGTCTTCGGTTGAATGAACCAATGATTGATGAAGAACCTTTGATGAAGAATCGCTACGCATTTTGCCTCAGGCCCACCGACAATTATTAGCATCTTTTTTAGTATTTTGATAAGCATTTTACTTATTGCACAGCATCTCTAATGACAACATTTAGAACGGTTTCATTTAGAGCAAATTTAAACTCAGATCGAATTGCCTGCACCAATTTCTTAGGAATAGGCTTGTGTTCTAAAACCAAGAGCAGTTATCTCCATGGGCCAAACCAGTTTTCTTCCATCTCTCTGAAAAAAAGTGGGCAGATCCATAAATGAGATATCACTAAATAAGACCAAAGTTCTTCCATACTTTTAAGCATACGATATCAAAAGATAAAAGATGTTCACATCTAAACTTACAATAAATGTAAGCTAAAAGACTTACTACATAAAGATTAAAATAAATTTAACCAAAAAGTAAGTTAAAATGATTTCTAAAGAAATTTCAAAATACTTACATAAGCTTTTTGCTTCAACCGAGGTCTAACATGTGCACTTAGCGATGCTTGATTGATAAAGGAAGCCGATCGACTCTCAGACGTAAAAGAAGTCGGGATAGAATAATCTTTAATTAAAGGAGAAAGGCATATAAAACAACCAACAACCATAAAACATGTAACATCGTCATCATCATCAATGGCCCAAGTGAAGCAACAATAAATTGTAAAGTAAAATTCTTACGGAGACTCCCAGAATCCTTGCATAAAGTTTTGTCAACGAGATGAAAGATGGTTGTGTGGAACTATACTTATAATTACCTCTTGAAAGAGTCCATGAACCTTACGGCATAATAAGAAGCATTGTTTAATGCGTTATCTGTTAGAAAACTTACATTGTGATCGCCGCACGCCTTTGTTACATGAAGCTCACATGTATCAGAATCTCCGTACTTGCTGCAGCAAAATCTAAAAGAAAATGGAATCATAAGAAAAAGGAACCGGGCTTGTGTTTGACACAATTCCCTTAAACAGATTCGTCGTCTGTTCCCAGGGTACACCGGTTCAACAGTGCGGCGCGGTGCACTGCGGACTATTCCACTTGCCTGAAAGATAACCGGACTTCGATTGAGTTTGTTCTCTACATATATGTGTGTGTATGCATCTCTTTTCTACATGTCCAAATGAAGCACAAAGCCTTCCATTATATAAGAACATGGATGTATGAAAAGTCTTCTTAATTAGAGACTTAATTTGAGACATAAAGACTCTCATTAAGTGACATAAACTCTCTAATTAAAAGAAATAAAGACCTCTAATCAAAGACATAAAACTCAAGAGTTTTAGTCTTTAATTCACCACATTAAGGTCTTATTAATAATTATAATTTATCAAATTATAATTTCAATAAAATCCATTCACATATTTCCAACAATCCCCCACATGAATGGAGATTATTCAAAACACACAGAAGTTTCAACAAACCCCCCACATGAACGGGAGTCATACTCAGAAACAATCTCATTCCGATTAAATTTCAACAGTTGAGTTTTGCATACGATAGGTAGGTGTGACCCTTTGAACCTTCGCTTATGAAACGCACTTAGCCCACTGGCTCTGAGTAGAACGCGATGTCTTTGAACTCGTCTGCCGTTTGTGTGGACGACAATACGCTTCACACAAAACTCTCCTTGACAACGTCAAGTCCTCATTGTTGTGTCCGTTATGGTCATGGACACGTGCCTGGTTCTGCGAGAGCTCTTAAGTATTGTGCCCCAACAATACCCTTCGAAGCGACCCCACTTCTCTCTCACATAGGTGATCTACTGGGACTAGTTACCTCAGTCAAATCATTAAAAGCCATAAGCTTAACCTCAACCTTGTCACTTTTTAGGAATGGACTAGGAAGCTTATTAAATTTATAGTAAGCTCCCTTTTTCAAAACGTGGGGTTTCCACCAACTCTCCCCCACAGTGACCTTCGCCAGTTCATACAATTAGGTTGTCCTATTGAACTCAGATCTTGGGATCTCCAGTCAGCTGAGTTAGGTTTCCTTCGCATAAACCTAGCCTTTCATGGGCTTTAGCCCCATTCCTATTGACGACTTCTGAACTAACTCTCTGCTTAAGCCTTTTGTTAGCGGATCCGCGATGTTATCCTTTGACTTCACATAGTCAATAGTGATAACTCTTATAGAGATTAGTTGTCGTACCGATCATGCCTACGTCTTATATACCTATTCTTATTGATACACATTGTGATATGAGCTCTGCCAATTACCGATTGACTATCACAGCGTATGCATTAGGCCAATGCCGGCTTCGGCCACCTAGGTATATCCTTAACAAATTGACGTAGCCATTTTGTCTATTCATCCTCTAAAGCGATGAATTTTGATTCCATCATGGATCTAGCAATAATCATTTGCTTAGATGATTTCCATGTTATCGCAGCACCTCCAAGTGTGAACAATTACCCACTTGTTGCCTTGGAATCATTCGTGTAAGATATCCAATTCGCATCATAATAACCCTCAACAACTGTTGGATATCTTTTATATTGCAGCCCATAGTTTCGTATGTATCCTAATTACCAAAGCACCTGTGTCACGTAATTCCAATGAATTGAACTTAGGTTGCTCGTGTATCTACTTAGCTTGCTTGCTAAGTCTGGTCTGATACAACTCATAAGATACATCAGGCTGCCAATAATTCTTGAGTACTCTAATTGGTTAACAGGCTCACCTCGATTCTTAGCTAGACATTGACTCGTGTCAATGAAATTTCTAGCTACATTAGAGTTATTTCTATTGAACTTCTCAAGAATTTTGTCCACATAATAGGACTGACTTATAATAAGTCTGTTCTAGGTTTGTGTGATTTGTACATCCCAAAATCACATCCGTTCATATCAAACCTTCTATTTTCAAATGCAAGTCACCTCCACACTTGTTATTGGATAACTATCAAATGGGGTGATGAAAGTTTCTTCCTTTCATATGTCGCTTAACACTTCTCAAGTACCATTTTTACATTCCTACGGATTGTTTCTTAAATGGCTCTTCCCCCCACATTGCTTGCACTTTGATTAAGTTTGAGTAATATCACTCATGATGACTTAAGACACCCGTGATAAGATAGTGACTATCTATATCTTTGTGTTATTGGGTCATCCATTATATTACTCAACCCATATTACTCACACGAACCGTTTTCTGTGCTATATGAGTTCTCATATTCAGCTAAATAGTATCATAACCAATGAACTATTTATTCGGTCCTTTCGAGTCATCCTTTTAAATGAATTATATATTTGCTTTTACAAAATTCATTATTATGTCGTCCCATATGTTTGAATGTTCAAAGTTAATTTATTCTCCGTGGAGCATCTAAATTAACAAGTATTAGTCTAGCATGCTTTAGACTACGAATACTTAGCATGTGAACAGAAGATGCCTCTTTCTGATTCTTCACAGCCTTAAGAGATAACTCACTATCTCTTCCTAACATTCACGTCTTAGTTTAGACACAAAATGAGATTTTGTTTACCATTCGAAAGCCTAGGTTTAAAGAATGCTTCAAAACCATAATTAATTCCATCTATTAGGATTAAGACTTGTTTGCCTTTAATCTTCAAGGCTTCACCATTGACTCTTTAGGACTTAAACATAAGTCTTAATATAAGTCACTTTGATGAACATATTCATCATCAACAAGTCAATTAGATTGACACTTAATGACATGGCATTCACATATGCCTAACTGATATGTATATATTTTGTTGAAACTATTTATTGGGTGACTCTCCCAAAATATATCACGAATCCTCCATATAGTTCAACCAACATTGATGGTTTGTAGAGACTATACACGTCCATCACTATTCTAAGTCTTTTATAATAAATCTCACAATATTTATCAAAGACTTATGAATAATAACATATATTTCTATCATATGTTATAGTCATCAAAATTACATTTGTGCATTTCTACGTAAATGCTCTCAACATTAGATGACATATCTCGTTTTTGTGCATTTAACTTCAATACACTTGTCACGTTGATCATGATTATCTCATTGGGGATGGATGAAGAGTTTTTTTTTTCATCTTAGTCACTTAATTAGAGACTTAATTTAAAATAAAGGCTCTAATAAATTGACATAAAAGCTCTAATAAAGTAACATAAAAACTTTAATTAGAAAACATGAAACTCTACCCAAGAGTTTACTCTTTATTCACCACATTAAGATTCCAATTAACAATTATAATTTACCAAATTATAATTTCAATATAATCCAAAATATATATAACATATTACATATATCTTTAAATGGATTCATATAAAGATATATAAACATCAAATCTCAAAGTGTTATTCTCTTCAACACTTTATCGTTCGACGAAATAATTGCAATTATATCGTCTCGTGGCATGTTTCGAGGTACTTCCTCAATACACTGTTCAAAAACAACAACGTTGTTTACACTTAACTACTCACAAGTAGTCGAACAAGTAAATATGTCCAAAACAACATCAAGTTGTTTTACACTAAATAGTCTCTCTAGACTATTATATGGTTCAAGTCATCATACTTCTCATACAAGTATCAAACCATATATAATTTGCAAAAGAGATGTTTATTCATACAAAACATTTCTACTTTTACAAGTATTTTCCATAAACTATACGTATTTATGTTTGATTACACATCAAAACCATAAACTCTAATATAGTTTTATTATTTAAACCATTCCTAACTCACTTGTTAGAGTATATGGTTTTCATGATTAACCGTTTCTAGTTCGCTCATTAGAAACTATACGTGTACCATATAAACATATACGGTTTCAAAATTAACCATTTCTAACATACTTGTTAGACTGTAAACGATTACACGTTTCATCATATATAGTTTGGTTATATCAAATAACCTTTTTCTAACACACCCGTTAGAAATAAACGATTACTAAAATCATTTTAAAGGTCATTGGTTTATATTCTCAACCGTTTCTAACCTACTTGTTAGAAATACACGATTATGACAATCGTTTTAGACCTTGTTAGTTTATATAGAATAAACCGTTTCTAACACCCTCGTTAGAAAATTAAACCATCTACATAAATGGTATTAACTTTGGATTTTCCAAAATATGCTCGTTTCAAACTTACTCGTTAGAAACCGTCAAATTAACCAAACCGGTTTAATGTTGAAAAGGTTGAAACACCCAATTCTCCATAAACCCATGAGTTGAAACATTCCATTAAAACATTTAAGAATATTTGACCCAACTTAATGGTATTCTTATTATTTTTAAGTTTCAACTTTGAAGTTTTAATTAGTATTCTTACTAATACCTTCAATAAAACAAAATAAGTTTATAACTTTTTTATTTTCACAAAATTTTCAAAGTACAAATTCCAACACTTTTGTGTATTTTGTACAATAATCTTTTCTAACACACTTGTTAGAAAATATACACACCTTATTTTGTCTTTACAAAATCATCAATTTCTAACACGTCCGTTAGAGAAATCAATATATAAGTTTACAAATTAAACTTATGATTTTGTAAATAATAATTTCTAATACGCTTATTAGAAATATATCATGACACGTTATTCTTTCAACGTCGTCGATTCTAACACGCTTGTTAGAAATACATGTTTCAAACCTTATATTTTGAAACCCTTTATTTTCCAATACTCTTATTGGAAAACGTATACATTTCAAATACCTTAAGATTATCTTTCTAATACATTTACTAGAAAGAAAACGTTATCAAACGTTTTACATGGGTTTACAAATATTATGTCTTTTCTAATACTTTCATTAGAAATTCAATATTTCAAAAACAATGTTTAAATACATATTAGAAATGTTAATAGTCCGGTTTATCTAAACACAACTCAAAACCCATGAATCCGAAAATTAAATCAAAAATTCGTTTTGTCAAACAAACATTCGGATTAAAGATTGCATTCTCATCATGAATGTAATCCAATTCGATGTACCAAAAGAAAACATGTACAAACTTTCGCGAACTCAAATTCCTTAGGAAGAATACGAAAGTTTGTTCACTAATCTGTTTAAGTTTGTTAGAAAACTTACATTGTGATCGCCGCACGCCTTTGTTACATGAAGCTCACATGTATCAGAATCTCCGTACTTGCTGCAGCAAAATCTAAAAGAAAATGGAATCATAAGAAAAAGGAACCGGGCTTGTGTTTGACACAATTCCCTTAAACAGATTCGTCGTCTGTTCCCAGGGTACACCGGTTCAACAGTGCGGCGCGGTGCACTGCGGACTATTCCACTTGCCTGAAAGATAACCGGACTTCGATTGAGTTTGTTCTCTACATATATGTGTGTGTATGCATCTCTTTTCTACATGTCCAAATGAAGCACAAAGCCTTCCATTATATAAGAACATGGATGTATGAAAAGTCTTCTTAATTAGAGACTTAATTTGAGACATAAAGACTCTCATTAAGTGACATAAACTCTCTAATTAAAAGAAATAAAGACCTCTAATCAAAGACATAAAACTCAAGAGTTTTAGTCTTTAATTCACCACATTAAGGTCTTATTAATAATTATAATTTATCAAATTATAATTTCAATAAAATCCATTCACATATTTCCAACATTATCCACCATGGGAATGTTGAAGGGACCAAAACGACTCCTGAAACCACAAATCAATATAGATCATACACTAGTAAAAATTCAAAAGGACGGTGCAACTTTTTACTCTTCAGTTATAAAAAAGTGATTGATTTAGCTAGAAACGCATGCTAATAGTCAAACTGTGTAGGAAATATTTTACAATACAACTTTGATAAGACTACCAAGAAATATCATATCATTTCTCCAAACATATAGCACATAAGATGAAGAAGCAACTCAACATATGACACTTTTCTATAGTATATTAGGGTGGTCACCAAGTTCATTACAATTGATGACAAGCAACTAATGCATAATGACAGGTAATCTTCATTAAGATTGAAGATACGTGCTAGAAGTGGCAAATGGGGTTCAAATTCAGTCATTGAGGTACACATTGGGTAAAGCCAACACAAAAAAAAAAGAGTTATGGGCAGAAAATTTTAAAAAGGCACTAATGTACCAGATAGGATAGTGAAGCAATTTTAACGAAGGTTCATAGCGCATATGATGAAGCTTCTGCTATATGTGACAAAATATCGGGTCATTTCTCCAAACACATAGCATTGAGGTACACATTGGGTCAAGCCAACACAAAAAAAGAGTTATGGGCAGAAAATTTTAACAAGGCACTAATATACCAGATAGGATAGTGAAGCAATTTTAATGAAGGTTCATAGCGCATATGATGAAGCTTCTATTATATGTGACAAAATATTGGGTCATTTCTCCAAACACATAGCACATAAGATGAAGAAGCAACTCAACATATGGCAGTTTTCTATAATCTATTAGGGTGGTGGTCAAGTTCATGACAATTGATAAGAAGCAACTAATGAAAAATGGGTGTGCAGGTTTTCCCCACAGGCATTGTTTTGAAAACCGGACCGGGCTCCGGGGCCTGGACCGGTCCGGTTCGGGTAGTCGGACCGTTTTTTGCAGCGAACGGGGTTGAACCGGAAAACCGGCCGGTCGGACCGGATTTTTTAATTTTTTTTTAATTTTTTTTATTTTTTTTTTTGTTTTTTGGGCCGGTTCGTCGAACCGGTCGGACCGGTCGAACCGGTGAACCGGCCGGGGGTCCGGTTCGACGTCCGGTCCGGTTCTGAAAACCTTGCCCACAGGCGGAGGTTCGACTCCCGTTTGTGGCGGTTTCCTGCGCTGGGATTCGGGGGTTCGTTCCCACGCGTCTTTACGCGGGCTTGCAAACGTTGGAGCCGGGGTTCGAACTTGCGCGGTTTGGGTGTTACTATGGGTGGTTTACCGTTCCGTCTGAATGTTCAAAAAAAAAAGTAGGTAACCTTCATTGAAATTGAAGACAAGTGCTAGAGGTGGCAAATGGGTTTTAGATTCTAGCACACGTTGGGTCAAGCTAACACAAAAAAGAGTTGTTAGACAAAATTTTAACAAGACGCTAATGCAACATCTAAGGAGGCTTTCAGCTCTTTTGATCCCAGATCAGCTAGGTTTTAAACTAGACCAATTTAAGATCAAAAGAATGTTAGCCCCTTCATGATGTATATGGACCTACATACATCCCAAGGGGGCGGGCTGCCCCCTTAAAAGAAAAAAATTAGTGTAATTTGTAGGCTAAAATTCTGATCACACCCCTTAAAAAGTTCGGTTAAACCACTCAATCACACCCCAGAAAATATTTCCTAGGTCCGCCATTGTTTAAAGCACTTTCTAGACTTTAGTTACATGAGATGTTTTGCAATGTGATGCCCCTTACAAATATACCTTTATAGTAAAGTAGTAGACACACATACATACACTAACAGTGTACTAAATGTACTAAATATGATTAAGAAGAAAAACAAGAATTAGTAATACCTTGAACCATTGGCATGTGATATTATGGAAGACCAACATATGTGGTACAACAACAATGCATATTCAATTGCAAAGTCATTGTCAATGCCAATGCAATTTTTTAAAATAAGTCGCCGAGTGAAATGAATAAAGTCTTGAAATTTACAGAGGAAAAAGTGCTTCTGATGACGAGCACAAATATGCTCTCCAAAAATTGTTCATGTGCTTTTCTGGTTTTGTTATGGGCCCGCAAACATTTTCCTGAAATATTGAGAATTAAACATTATAAACAATATAACTAGTATAAACGCTAGATATTGTTATTTATGTACGTAAGAAACACACCTATGCAGTTTATGCAAGTTACGTGAGTATTCGTTAAAATCCACAATGTATTAAAACTATATCATTTAATAAACTAAAATATAAATAACGCTAAAGAGGGAAAACATGACCCTACATGAATGTCAAAGTCTGGAACCAATATGACTGGTTCTCTTTTTATATGATCTCCATTTGCAATTATTGTCACATCTACTCGTGAAGTGCAAAGAGCGTGGTCGTGTGACTAAGGCTCTTAGATTACCAAAACCAGGCTAAACACTTATCTAAAGAAACCTTTTTATTGGTATAAACACGTATCATCAACTCATATAAAATGCGAAAATAAAATCCATGTAGCCCTATAACAAATGACAGTGCTGCCAATTTTTTTCATACATCTTTTCAAATCCACAAACTTTGACAAACTGCAGTGTTTTGAAAATGTAATTATTAATGTCACATCTACTCGTGAAGTGCAAAGGGCATGGCTAGGGCTTTCGAATTTCAAAACATTGCCAAACACTCGTCTAAAAAAACTTTTTTTGTTGGTGTAAACACGTATCATCCAACTCATATACGCAAGAATGAAATCCCAAGTAACCCTACAACAAAAGACAGCATAAATAACAAGGCTCACCAAACAAATAAACAAATAATAAGGATGACAAGAAAGTAACTCTTTAATGATAATAAGTCATGAACATGGTGAAAACGTGTTGATCTCGGATGGAATATAATTTCTAAATTATTTTGAGAGTTCGTTTGTACATGTATTTGTATATGCACACGTAATGGCATGTTCGTTGTGTTTTAAAATTATAAAAATTTGGGCAAAGCTTCCTCTGATTTTGTATAGACCCGACAACACAAGTTGTCCATATTTTTCCCAAAATCAAACATCCAAACACATGATACGTGACTTAGTTTATAAGAACCTTTAATAGTCGAGATATTATACATTTTAGTGGTATATATATAAATAAACATACATATTTATATATAAATATAGTCCAAACTTCGATAGTCTCGTACAAAAATATACGTACATATATACGTTATCCATTACTATTCGTCCAACTATCATTCTAAACATTTATTTCACAAGTCTGTTTGGTTCAGTTTGTTACGTGTGTGCACCCTTTGATTGCTTACACGTGTGTGTATAGGGTAAAGTTACACTACTAGAAAATGGGGTATTTTCCTATGAAAAATTCCTACGGATTTCCCATAAACGTCTACTCCTACTGATTTCCCACGAAATTACTACGAAACAAATGAAAATCCAAAACTAGCTACAAAAAAGCAACGGAATTTTTTTCGTAGTAAAAGCATGTGAAAATTCCCACGCAATTCCCACATAATAGTATCCTATTTACGATTCCGTGGGAAAAGTGTAGAAAACAATTAAAATATTATTTTTGTTTTTGTTTTCATTAACTTTTAAAAGATAATAAAAAAACAAAAATAGTGTTTTTCGTGGGAAATCTGTAGGAATTTCCCACACATTTTCTACGCATTTTAAGTTAAGATTCAATTTCGTGGGAAATCCGTAGGACTTTCCCACACATTTTCTACGCATTTTGAGATAAGATTCAATTTCGTGGGAAATCCGTAGGAATTTCCCACACATTTTCTACGCATTTTGAGATAAGTTTCAATTTCGTGGGAAATGCGTCGGAATGTCCGACAATGCTATAATTCGTAGGAAATGCGTCAGATTTTCCTACAGACTTCCTACAGATTTTTTTTCTCATAACAACTACTATAAAGTATTTGTACCTTTATAGTCGTAATAAATATATACGGTGATACTAACGTTGTTTTTTATTATAAGGATATGTGATTAGGGCATCCATGATATGTTATTGTTGGTTACAATCTAATATGACTCAACAAAACATGATTCAATATCGAACATTATACAACAAAGTCCATAATGGGTTATCAAACGATGTTAATGCCTAATACGATTAATTAGGGAATGTATGACTTGTTCTTGTCGGTTGCGATCTAATATGACTCAATACAACTTGTAACCCTTCCATACTGAATGTTATGTAATAAAGACAATAATGGACTAGTGACCGATCTTGATACGGTCCATTAGGGCATATATGAGTTGTTAGTGTCAATTACGATATGATATTACTTAATACAACATGGTATGATCAATAACGAATGTTACTTATTAAATACCATAACAAGCCATTAGGGGATGTCAAGGCCCAATACGTTCCGTTGGGGCATGTATGATTTGTTATTGTCGATTACGATCTAATATGATTCATGCAATACAACATGGTATAGTCATCCAATACTTAATGTTATATAATAAATGCCATATGACTTGTGGTTCGGGCCGGCAATTTAGACACGAACACGATAACCTGATACGAACCTACACGATTTTAATAGGTTTCGTGTTTGACCTTAACAGGTTTCGTGTCTATAACAGGTCGACATGTTAAGACCTGTTTATTTTCGTGTCGTGTTCATGTTTACATGTTTCGTATTCGTGTCTTATCGTGTTCGTGTCTTAACAGGTCTTATCGTGTTTCTTATCATGTCTTGTCGTGTCAACTTATTTTACTAGGTGTTCCTTATCGCGTCTTATCGTGTCCTATCGTGTTAACCTATTATACACAGGTTCGTGTTTGAAAAAAGTGATACGATTAGATTTCATGTCGTGTTTGTGTTTACAGGTTTCGTGTTCGTGTCTTAACAAGTTCGTGTAACTTGTTATGTCAGCCCTACTTGTGGTATCTTTTACGATATAATTTGACTCAATATTTATGCTCATCTTGAGTCACAACACATAGGGCCAATTTGACTCAATATTTGAAAAACATCGCAGAATAATCCAAAACGCTTGGGGGTTCCAAGGGGGCGTTGCCCCCTTGGCGGGGGTCCGAGGGCAGCGCCCATAGAAGCAGGGTCCAAGGGGCGGTAGCCCCTGGTGGGGTCCAAGGGGCAGAGCCCCTGGCTGGGGTCAAGCTGGTTGGAAATTTTGGTATAATAATCAAAAGTTTTTAATATTTTCCAAAAAATTTAACATCCCTCCCATTATTATTATTATTCCCGCCCCTTCAATGTTCCCCCCAAAAAAACCCTAAACACATCATTCCCGCCCCCTTCATACCATTTCCTTCATTCTTCCCCTAAAAAAACCCAAACACCCAATCGTTCCCTCCATCTGCGCTCTCTCTCTCTCTCTCTTAATTCTCTGCTTTCTCTCTACCTCCGACCCATATCACCCACCTTCAAATCCCTCCCATCCATGGTTTTGCAAGCTACGAACTGAGGGAGCAAGTGGACAACAAAACTCCGATAAACATCGTCTCCGATAATGGGGGTCCCTTGTGATGTTAGGGTTTCAATCCACTTCGCATCAGCTTACCATCGAAGGGTATTATATATATATACAATCTTTAACCAGGTCTTCAATCCGGTTGCTGATGCCACTTCAAGCTTGAACCATGGTGAGAAGTCGATTCAATTTAGGCAATCTTTGGGTTCGATTCAAAGGTACGATTCTCTCTTTCACCGTCTATTTTCTCAATATATTATCCTCTCTGAAGTGTTGCTAATATGTATATTTTGAATATAACCCCTTTTAATTTGGTATTGATTTGGTGTGATTTGAATATTAAAGATTGGTTGTTGAATCTGTTTCTTTCTTTTTGGTTAATATTATTGTTTACTTTATAGCATCCAAGAATCAATCAAAGTGGTGTAGTTACAGCTTTAGATTTGCCTGTTTTTAGTGCTACTGATTTTAGACATTTGTATTTTTTTATGCTTTATGATTCTAAATCTTATATATCGCCATCAATCCGCTTTGCTACGTATCCCGCTATAGCGCTCGCAAAGGGCGATGTTGACATCTATGCTCTATATACAAATAATAGCAGTCCATACATACCAGAGTATTATTCTATGCACTTCTTTTATCTAGCTCTAAGGAACACATTTATATTTAAAAAATTTAGTGGTGGTGAAGGATGTAGTTCAGGCTCAGGTATGGATAGCGGGTCAAAACGGCTTTTTTGTACAGGCTAAACGGGTCAGCTTGAACTGGTCAGCTAGAAATGGCCATCCTTGAGAGTTGATAGTCCAAGTACTTATAATAATGTTGTCTTTTTGATTGATTTAGACTTTAGAGTAGCACCAAACATATAAAATTTGAACATTGAAAAAATGTCGATATGCTTTACTAGGTCCCACCCATGTTCTTGAATGCATCATGTTAGATGAGTCATAAGAGTTAATAGGAAACAATCTATCCGCTAAAAAAACTGAAAGTATAAGATTTTAATCAAAAAAAGGAAGAGAATAGATGTGTTAATAAAGTGATGATTATATAATAATTATCTGTTTCTGTTCACATATGGCAGAGGCTCTCAAATAAATTATGTGATGCATATGACCAAGTTTGATTATAATGTTTGAAGGAGTAAAAGGATACATAACGCTTTGATATTTTTAGTATTTAATTTGCAAATCTACATAGTGAGGATATATGGTCTTAATGAAATAGATGGATCACTTGGCCTGTTAAGTGTAGCTTCTTGCATCTTACATTCATATTAGGTGCAGTTTCACTGAAAACGAAAGATTGGAACGAAATTGCATCCACCGGAGAATACTACGGATACTGAAGTGAAATATAAAGGTAATGAAGATCAACTAATTTATATATTTTAGTTTGCTGCACCTACTTCCTTATTCCCAATGAAGGTAATGAAGATGAGTACATGTCGGTTTGCGAACATGTCCTCAAAAGGTATAACGCGTGCTCGTGTTTTCTTTTCGATTGAGTTAATTAGTGTACAATTATATTTATTAAATATTTAAAACATTAGCTAAATTTGTAACATGTCAGATGGGTCAAAGCTCCTAATATATTTCATTTTTACAATCTTTTTAACACTTTTCCATATAAGGTAAGTTAAAAATTGTGTTCAACAGTATTTGGCTATAGTTCCTGTAATCAGATTCAATATACTAAGCGTCTATAAAATTTTAAAAAAGGACCCAAAAGTGTTGAGGTCAGCGATCAACCTAACCTGTCCTCACCTGACCCAGATTGAAAAGTCATCCGTTTGGATCCAAAGTCCAAACCTTTCTTATTTCCGCATGATGTCATTTATGACTACCATGGCTGCGTCATGAATGCCTTTTCAGTTACGCGTATGTTTTTATGCCTTTGTTTTGGTTAAGTTAAGTTGTGTAAAGGCGTTAATGATCGTTATGGCCTGTGGGGCGCTTTTATGTTACCCTTAGTTCCAAGCAGACTAATTATGTTTTTTTTTTAAGCAGTGCAGGGTGTAACTGAGTCGAGTATGAATGGTTTATTGATGTTTTATTCTTCTTTTACAGGTTTGATTTTCCTTTGCGTTATCTGAAAACAGAGTTACGAATGTATAGGTATTTCTTTCCTCTTTGTAGACTTTTGTTAACTATTTTAGTGGAAATGGCTGGTTACATGGTGTTGTTTTGTACTGTTTTATGCCTTTGTTGTATATTGTGGGTTAGGGTGGGTGTTTTATGCAACGCGCGCGGGCTAACCCTAGTTCTCTTATCATGTATGATTCTTCCTCTATTTTCTTGATTCAACATTTACCTTGGCACATGCAGGTTTGTGAAAAGGATGCTAGACATGAGTTTGGAGCAAAAAGTGCAACAAATGGAAAAAAGAAAAACGAAGAAATGAGGCAAAAACAGTTTGAGGATTTTATGAGAAAACTCCAGCACCCTGTTAGTCATTAGTTGTAGTTTTTTTAAGTATTTCGGGTATTTATTTTTAACAATGGTGTTTTGTACTTAAAACAGGTTTCGAATCCATGTTACTTGTTTTGGTGGTTTGTACTTGAAACAAGTTTCGATTATATGTTTATCAATGGTGGTTTTGAATCTATTTTTTATCATCTTGTATTTCTTGTTGTGGGAAATTAAATTTACTCTCCAACGAAAAATATTTGTGGTAAAGTTGTAGGCGATTTTGTGGGAAATGCGTCAGAATGACCTTATAACTATAACTCAATTCCGTGGGAAATCTGTGAGAAATTAAAGTTACTCTCCTACGAAAAATATTTGTGGGAAAGTTGTAGGCGATTTTGTGGGAAATGCGTCAGAATGGCCTCTTAATTCCGTGGGAAATCTGTGGGAAATTAAATTTACTCTCCTACGAAAAATATTTGTGGGAAAGTTGTAGGCGATTTTGTGGGAAATGCGTCAGAATGGCCTTATTACTACAACTCATTTCCGTGGGAAATCTGTGGGAAATTAAATTTACTTTCCTACGAAAAATATTTGTGGGAAAGTTGTAGGCGATTTTGTGAGAAATGCGGCATAATAGTTTTCCCAGGGCCCTTTTTCCTAGAACTCAATTCCGTGGGAAATCTGTGGGTAACGGGCGTTACCTACGCATTTCCCACGGAAAACGGCGTAGCAAACTTAGCAGTTTTCTAGTAGTGTTAATTTGAGAACATATATATTTCGTGCGAACCATGAAAACGTCATCTAAAATCATTCAAATTCAATTTTTTTACATTTATCTTTATTATTAAAATACAATCTCAAAAATACAATTTAGTGTAAAAATCTAAACGTATACGGAAATAAATTGTTTTTACACATGTGTAAAAAGTTGAATTTAGAGTGTTTTTGTAAGAAAAGATATATTATTTGGAAAGAAAATTACTTTTTAAATGTTAGAATTTTAATTATAAATAAGGTTTGTATTGAAAAAATAATAATTTTGAGTGAGTTTTTTAGTTGTTCTCACGCTATTTAGTGTTTTCAAAATAACCTTCAAACATACCTAAATTAAATAAACGAAAGGAACGAATAGGCGTTATACCTTCCCTCGTGAACCAATACGTAACTCATCCCGGTTTTCGTGTTGACCAGCTTTCACAAGACCCGAAACTTAACCCAAGACCCGAACTGTTGACTAGGTTTGACTAAGTTGACCTGGGTTGACTCGTGTTGACTGATTTCAACATGTTAACCGAGCTTAACCTGTCGACCTTCAGACCATTCTTGCCTGACTTTGACAAGGTTTGACCGGGTTTACAAGGTTAACTCGATTTTGACTAGCATTCTGACCCGTTGACCAAAACTTGATTAGACCTGAAAACCCCCAAAGCAACAACCCAACACACCAAAACTAGAAAACAAAGTCGTAAGAGAAAAGGGAAGGAGGAAGGGAGGGATATGAGAGAGAGGTGTGGATGTGTGGAGGCTAGGGTTTGAGGGGTGTGGATGAGAATGAGAAGTTGGAAGGGATAAAATGCTTAAACACCAGGGCCGGCCCAATAAGGGTGTAGGGAGGACCTGCTGCCCGGGCCCAAGTTCCAAGAGGGCGCGTTTTTTAAGCACTTTTATATATGGTAGGTCCATTAACTAACAGCCCAATTAATTACCCATTATGCAGGAGCTCATTTAGGTTAAAAAAAAAAAGAGAGAACAAAATATTGCCGACATCGTCTAACAGTCTGACCCCACTCTGGCACCGCATTGCGACCACCGACCAGCTTTTGTTTGCTCTTGGTTTGCGTAATTCAGTAAGTGCTTTTATAAATATATGATGGACCGCACCTTTATTATCAATTAATTATTATATTCTTCATTGTTTATGTGCTTTTGTAAATATGGTGCACCGACATTTAAGATTTTAATTGGGTGTTGCTCATACAAGATTTAATTCTAGGAAATCATGTCAAGTTGTATTGAATATTATCATTTTAATATGTAATTGGTTAATGGGTAATTGACTTATTATTAATGGTTAGAACTTAGAAATTTAGAATTACGGTTTTGTTGAATTAACCTAATGCTCTAATAATCTTAATTGTTAATTGTCAAAAAGTATGGCTCCTAAACAAGCATCTGGTAGTCAAAAGCGTAAAAAGAGAAAGAGAGCTGAAGCAATGGCCAAATCTCTAACCGGTTCAATTCAAAAGCTATGGGCTAAAAAAAATGTTAAAGAGCATGAGGAAGTCGAAGTAGAAGAGGAGGAAGAACAAGAACAGGTTGAAGAGCAAGAGCGTGTGGAAATAGAACAAGAACATGATAAAGAAAAAGAGCATGTGGAAGTAGAACCAGAAGAGCACGTAAACGATAATCCTGTTGATATATTTGATCCAAGAATGTGGGAAGGACTTAATTCTGACCAAATTAAACTTTTGGTTGAGAAAGGTACTAAAAGAGATATTAATGTAGTAGTAAGTCCCTACGATAAGGATGGTAGACAATTTTCCGCTGATATATATATATATATATATATATATATATATAAGAACTTTATCAAATTTGGAGAAAAGTGATAGAGAATGGATAGCATACTCGAAAGAGGTAAACAAGCTATTTTGTTTCTGTTGCAAAGTGTTTAGAACAGGGATGCCAAAAGGTAGATTGGAAGGTGTAGGTTTTGATGATTAGCACCACGCTACCCGTAGAGTCAGAGAACACGAGGTTTCCTTGGGTCATCTCACAAATATGCATAACTGGTTTGATATGCGAAGAAGATTGAAATTGAGCAAAACAATTGATAAAGTGAAATACGAGCAATTCAAGAAAGAAAGAGATTACTGGAAACAACTCCTTTTGAGAATCATTGTACTAGTGAAGTTTCCTGCTAAACATAATTTAGCGTTTCGTGGAACAGATGAAAAGGTGTATCAAAAAGGTAATTTGTGTTTAATTTTTTTTTGTTCCACTTCCACTTAATTGTTATAACTAATTCCAATTTTTATTTGTTGATTGTATTTAAAAGGTAAGGGAAAATTCTTGGGTCTGGTTGAAATGTTGGAAGAGTTTGATCCGGTTATCAAGGAGCATGTGCGACGGATCACAAGTGATAGGATTCATATGCATTATCTTGGACACAAAATCCAAAACGAGTTAATACTATTGCTTGTTGAAGAAATTAAAAAAGAAATCATCAAGAACATAAAGGATGCAAAGTACTATAGAGACAATAGTTTTGCAAAAGCGATTGATGAAGCCACAAAGATTGCTAATGAAATGGATGTTGATCCTATATTTGCAAAAAAAAAACATATAATTAAAAGAAAAAAAAAAAGAAAAGATGAGAGTTCAAGTAGCCAAGAAGTCTCCTTTACAGATGAAGAGAATTTTAGAGTAAATTATTTCTTATATATTGTTGATCAAGCTCTTGTTTCTCTTGAGACAAGATTTGAGCAATTCAAAGGGTATGAGGTGTTATTTGGTTTTTTTGTTTCCATATAAGTTGAGTGGAATTGGAGATGAAGATCTTAAGTTGTCTTGTCATCGTCTTGAAACTGCACTCAAGTTTAACGAAAGATCTGATATTGTTGGTGAGGAACTTTATTTGGAGTTGAAACTATTTAGCACAGTACAAACTAGAATATTTACCAACCCTATAGATGTTTTGGAGTATATGAAAGAAGACGGTTATTTTCCAAATGCTTGCATTGCATATAGAATATTGTTGACTATTCCAGTTACGGTGTCATCTGTTGAAAGGAGTTTTTCGAAATTGAAGTTACTGAAATCTTATCTACGATCTACAATGTCTCAAGAAAGACTTTGCGGGTTGGCGATGATAGCTATCGAGAGTGAAATGTTGGATAATATAAAGTGTGAAGAGTTGATCCATCAACTTGCTACCAAGAATGCTAGGAGAGCTTCACTCATCATCGGTTAGCTATTCGCTTATTACAGTATGTTATAAACTCATTGTAATACTATGCTTTTGTCATGTTGGTCATTGATATGTTTATTAATATTACTTGAATCTTCGTTTCAAGAAAGTAGTTTACATTATTTATTTTATTAAGGCCTAAGGCTAAGGGGCACATTTCTTATGGCTCGGCTCAAGCACCTGAATTCTCAGGGACGGCCCTATTAAATAACTAGTATTTAGAGTGGGTTGCGGACACCGTGTATACGAACCCGTTTAAGCGTTATGTGTCTCTCGGTGATTAATTTTCTCATTTAATTATTAGGATAAATATAATTTTTAGATTATATTAACCAATTTTAATTAAAACGAATATATATATATATATATATATAGGTTCCATTGAAAACCACCTTGAGTTGGAAAAACTAGAAAACCCACCTAAACCGATAAAATGATGCCATGTGTGATGATTTTGTTTGTATTAAGAGAGGGTATTTATGGTAATATAAAATTTATTATTGTTTAATCCAAATATTAAATCACACCACCTGCCCTCTCTTTCTCTCTCTTTTAATTCAAATCAGATGAACTCTTCTCTCACTTTTCCCCCCCTCTCTCTCTCTCTCTTTCTTTATCTCTTAAAACAAATTCACACCAAATTTTATATAATTTAATCCAAATATAAAATCACGCTAACTTTTTCAAATCGAGCAGATGATTTGGGGGTGGTGGTAGACGGTTGATTTTAGGTGGTGCGGTGACGGTGGTGAAGGAGGAAGTGGTTTTTCTTTTGTACAACCCGTCTTTTCCCTGCTATTGACGATGAAGGAGGAGGCGGTAGGTCGGTGCTTTCTGGCCGATGGTGGCCGATGAAGGAGGAGGTGGTAGGTCGGTGGCCGGCGTTGTTGAACCAGATGCTAGATTTGTAAGTTTGATCTAAAAGTTGAACCAGATCCAGATCTGTAAGGAGGAAGAAAGAAGGAAGGAACGGGTTACGGTTGTGGATTGTTGCCGGAGAGGAAGACGACACCGACGCCGGTGACTTCACCACCGTCACCACCATTGTTTTTGTCTGCAAGCACTCGTAAGAGACTATGGTGCTGGGGTTCAGAGGGATTTTGGTTCTGCGGTTCAGAGGTGGTGGAAGGGAGACGGTGGTGGTGGAAGGAGACGATAGTGGTGGATATGGTTCTGGGGTTTAGGGTTTGAGGTGGATGATGGTGGGGTGTAGGATATGGAGGTGGAATCTATATGGTGGTGACAGTGGTGAAGGAGGTGGTAATGGTGAAGGAGATGGTGGCGGTTGTGAGCGGAGGCGGTGATTTTATGGGTTACAGAATAAAGATTATAGGATGGATGGATGGGTGAATCAAAGATACGTAGGCACATAATACAGATTACAAAATACAAGTTGTGGACAAGGTATGATGTTTGCTTTGGAGTGTGATTTTTGTTGTTTACATTGGTGTAAGGTTGTTAGTGGGAATATTTGTAAACCAAATTTACCATATTATCTTTTGGAATGTGAATGGAATTTATCAATCAGTGTATTGACCATTCCTCCTTTTTGAGGTAATTTGTAATATTCATCACATTGGTGTAAAAAAAATAATTTCTTTTATTCTAGTTGTTGTTTACATTAATGTTAATGGGGGTTTTACAATGATGTAAACTGTGTTTTTACAAATGTAAACTGGCGCAAACGATGCTGCTAATGGGAGTTTTACACTGGCATAAAAGAAATGGTTTGTTTTTGTTGTAATATAAATGAGTTAAAAATTATAATAAAATAAAAATCAGATCTTTATTTTTTGTTTTTACACACAAGAACACATTTTATGACATTTTTTTAAATAATGATGGGTTTATAGTATAGTTCCATTTTATAAAGATGATATAGTTTTTAATATGTTGAAGGAAGATTACACGGTGGTTTACACTGGTGTAACAGATTGGTAACATAGCAAACATAACTAATCGCTAATGGATGAACATAATAATGATGGGTTTATAGTATAGTTCCATTATATAAAGATAACGGTTTTTGATATGTTGTCGGAAGATTTACATGAATCCGTTTTTTCTTTACAAATCTAATGTGAATTGCATATATGTAGTGCAATTTACACTGGTGTAACGGTTTATTTTCCCATTTTTCAGGGAAGAAGGTTGGAAGGACTACCGAAAATCTAAAACCAGAAGAGGCAATTGAGCAGTTAGATAGTAAAACAATTGCCGCATGCCTAGTGACCTTTTAATGTGAAAGCTTATTACCTTTTTGAAGTATGTTTGGTTGATAATTGATGCTTTTTTGGATTTGCACCAATGTTAATGTTTCCCAACTCAAATTCTTGCATCTTTTTTCTAGATTCACATGTGTAAAGTGTGTTTTACACTGATGTAAAGTAGTGTAAACTATGTTTGCTAATGGGGTTTTACGCTGGTGTAAAATGAATGATCTGTTGTAAAAAAATGAATTAAAAAATAAAAATAAAATAAAAGCAGATTTATTTCTCTGAAATGTTTTTAGTATTTTTAGGAGAGAGAGAGAGGAAATTGACTTTTGGGAGATGGTGTCAGGTGGTCCCATGTGGAAGGAAAAAGGAGGATAGAGAGTGAGTTTAATAAGACAATAATACCCTTAAGGATTTTTTTAATATTATCTTCATAATAAAAAATAGCAAGTGGATGAAAAAGGACAAAAAAAGTATGTGGCACAATCCTAACCATTATATCATCAAAGATCAATGGCCACAAATGGTTCCCGATGTTCTTCCAACTCAACCTTGTTCTCATTTTACCATTTCCCTATATATATATATATATATATATATATATATATATATATATATATATATATATATTATCAATTATTCATTATCCATTACTATTATTATACATAATAAACAATTGAGAACATATAAGTCTACCTTAGCGAAAAACAATTGTTAACGTACTTAGTTGGGTCAGTTAAGTCGGGTCAGGTTAGGATTGTCCAGGGCTCAATGATCTCGAAGATCATTGGGGAGTCATTTTGTGGATACACTAGACTTGAGTCCCGTTGTTGGTGAAATTACATGGATTAAACTAAGTAGGATATGTAGATTGTTAACATACATGTAACATAATATGATAATACGTGCTACGAAGGTGTGAACATGATTATACGTGCTCTATATGCTTAACATGTGTTAGGATTGCATGCTCATGTGTTAGGATGTGTTAAAATGCATTAAAACGACAAAACTGGAAAATCTGGAAAACTTGGGTACAGGTTCGACCCGAAGGGGGGTCGAACCATGGATGGTCTTCCAACCAAAGGGTCATTCGACCTACTGAAGTCTCATTCGACCTCAGTAAGGGGTCGAATGTAGGCTGGGTATAAATACCACACTTTGTCATTTTTCATCATTTCACAAACCCTAGTCGCCTCTAAACACTCCCTTTCGATTTTAATCACCGGGGAAGGAGTTTTTGCTCTCGTTTTTCATAATCTAACCTACAAACATCATCTAATCAAGAATCTAAGGTGTGTTCTTAATCCAAAACCCTTTTTAATGCTTTTTGATTCGTTTTCATTTAGTCCTAAATGTCCAGATCTGTTCTAATGTTGTTTTTATGATTTAAAAACCTATCAAACATCTTTCTAAACAAAACCTTATCATTTAACATGGGTTTTCATATAAATAAACATCTGTTAATGGTGTATTATGTGATGTTATTGGTTTGCTGCTGTATAGATGATAGATACATGATCTAGGGCTGCTATTGGTGTTGGTTTATGATTGATTTAGGTTACTATTGGATGAATGTTGATATTATGTTGATTTGGGGATTTTTGATGAATATAGGGTTTGTTACATGTTATGGTTATTGATAAAACGATTTGGAGGTTTTCATAAAACATATAAAACAGAGTGTTTTGGGATGATTGTGATAGGATTTCAACAAGTTTCCAAATCGGGTTAAGTTTTCATGCATGATGTGATGTTTTCATAATTTTTACCACTTTGGGTAAGTGTTAAAACGGACTGATTTTGGAGTAAAATTGGTAGGGTTTTGTAGGGATATGTTATTCATACTTGACTGCTGTGTTTCGTGAGGTTTTCGGATAGTTTTGATGTGATTTGATGTGTTTTAGGAAGAAAGGAGCTGCAGGGGTCAAAGCTGGGATACCTTCGACCAGCGTTGGGGTCGAAGGTAGAGCCTAGGAGTCGAACATAGCTTTCTGCAGGTCGAACGTGGCTCTGTTAGGTCGAACGAACTTGATTTAGGTCGATTTAACACATGTTAGGGTCGAATTAACATGTGTTAAGGTCGAATGAACATGTAAGACGTTGTATGAACTTAAGTAAGGGTCGAAGGAGCCTGATGGGGGTCGAACTAAGGTCTTATGGGTCGAACCTGCTAAGTTTCCATACTAATCCGACCTTACAACTCCGTATATGTGATTCTTGATGCAAACTAACTGTTTTATGCTTGAACCTTATGTGTAATCTATGTGTACTTAGTTAGTTCATGTAATGGGTCACCAACGGGATGTCGGGTCAGTCTAGTGTGTCGGTTTAACAGTTAAACATATTTTAGTCAATACTTGATCACGATCTGGACAATCGGGGACTAGATAACCTTATGGTTATTAGTCGGAACACTTATGTGAACTTTTTGATAGATCTCCGGTACTTGGGATTATCAAGGGATTAGCTCTATTCTTATTTTGAAGAAAAACGCAACCTAAGGTGAGTTCACGGCCCCACTTTCACTAGTTTTACTTTTAGGGGAGAAAACATGCGCTAAACTTGTGTTTTGAGAACTTGTGTCATACTATGGGTTACTTTTGAGTTACTATACGATCTTTGGAAGTCCCGGGGGAAACCATGAATGTGCGGGGTAGCACAGCGGGGGAAATGCGGATAGATCTATTGGGCGTGACCTGCCCCACTCGTCGGCTGGGAGCCGAGCAGGTGCATATTGTCTCGACCTTGAAACTTGTTACATTATTCGGGCGGCTTGAACTTGTAACATGATGAACTTGCTTGAACGTGTCCAGTAATGGTTTTCCAATCGTAGTAGTAACAAAACATACGCCTAGCTAGCGTACTTTAGCTTAAACATGACATAGTATTGACAGGTTGAACTTGGTAACATTTTTGGAACTTGGTAACATTCTTGGAACTTTTGGTAACATTTAGTAAAGTTTATGAAAACCTGTGAACTCACCAGCATTATATGTTAACGTATCTTTGGCATGTTTTTCTCAGGTCGCTAAGGTAGCATTACACGGACTAGGCGCACGGGTCTGCATGGCGTCTAGGGCTTTAGTTTCATGTTTCGAATAATCTTTTGAGAACTTTTTGTGAAACAAGTCTTTGTAACTTGGTGTTGCTTCCGCTACTGTTTTTGAAATATAAAGTTTTGTTGAGTTTACGTATTCCATATAGTGTTGTTTATTGTGGCCGTTGACTGGGATCCTAGTTTGTCATGCGCCTCGCGGTAAAACCCCGCACGTGAAATTTGAGGGTGTGACACAAATCGGCTGATCCCCTCAAATCATGAGAGTATGATGTTTTGAGTTTTGAAATGGAAGATAAAGTAGATCAACGAACATCTCTGATTCTCTTTCCTTTTGGATCTAAGTTGGTCTTCATCGCAGAGAAAAAGAGAGAGACACACACACACAGAGATAGAGAGAGAGAGAGAGAGAGTGTGTGTGTGTGTGTGTGTGATAGCGTTTGTGTTTTGAATTATGATAATTGAGTAGTTGGTTTGTGGATGGACGATGTAGATCACCTGTAACGACCTGGAATTACCGAGTCGTTACCGATTGGTGATCACGATTATATTTTTCTTAACATTCACATTATTATTATTATAAAAACCGGTTCGTGGTACATTGTCTTATACAAAAACAACATCATAATTTAAGAACTTTTAACACAACACAAAACAACATAGCCGAAGCCCTAGTATCTTTTGAAACATAACCCGAAATCATCTTTTATTTATAAACACATCTTTATGTTAATCAACAACTTCACTTAAACATTCATGGTGCTCGGGTTCCATGGGTTCGTATTGATCCTGAATTACATGTTAAAATACGTTAGTCATAAACTAGTGAGTGATACCGAGACCGATTATAAACCTTTTTAGAAAAATATATAACTCGATAATATGGTTCGGTCACATTGTGTTTCGAATGTATATCTAGGGTAGCACTTTATCAATGCTAGATATTGGTTCCAAACCCCTTGACGGGTTAGGATAAATACATTCTTATGATACCGACTGGATCCACTTCCACTTAATTGTTATAACTAATTCCACTTTTTATTTGTTGATTGTATTTAAAAGGTAATGGAAATTTCTTGGGTCTAGTTGAAATGTTGGAAGAGTTTGATCCGGTTATCAAGGAGCATGTGCGACGGATCACAAGTGATAGGATTTATGTGCATTATCTTGGACACAAAATCCAAAACGAGATAATACTATTGCTTGCTGAAGAAATTAAAAAAGAAATCATCAAGAACATAAAGGATGCAAAGTACTATAGAGACAATAGTTTTGTAAAAGCGATTGATGAAGCCACAAAGATTGCTAATGAAATGGATGTTAATCCTGTATTTGCAAAAAAAAAAACATATAATTAAAAGAAAAAAAAAAGAAAAGATGAGAGTTCAAGTAGCCAAGAAGTCTCCTTTACAGATGAAGAGAATTTTAGAGTAAATTATTTCTTATATATTGTTGATCAAGCTCTTGTTTCTCTTGAGACAAGATTTGAGCAATTCAAATGGTATGAGGTGTTATTTTGTTTTTTGTTTCCATATAAGTTGAGTGGAATTGGAGATGAAGATCTTAAGTTGTCTTGTCATCGTCTTGAAACTGCACTCAAGTTTAACGAAAGATCTGATATTGTTGGTGTGGAACTTATTTGGAGTTGAAACTATTTAGCACAGTACAAACTAGAATATTTACCAACCCTATAGATGTTTTGGATTATATGAAAGAAGACGGTTATTTTCCAAATGCTTGCATTGCATATAGAATATTGTTGACTATTCCAGTTACGGTGTCATCTGCTGAAAGGAGTTTTTCGAAATTGAAGTTACTGAAATCTTATCTACGATCTACAATGTCTTAAGAAAGACTTTGCGGGTTGGCGATGATAGCTATCGAGAGTGAAACGTTGGATAATATAAAGTGTGAAGAGTTGATCCATCAACTTGCTACCAAGAATGCTAGGAGAGCTTCACTCATCCTCGGTTAGCTATTCGCTTATTACAGTATGTTATTAACTCATTGTAATACTATGCTTTTGTCATTTTGGTCATTGATATGTTTATTAATATTACTTGAATCTTCGTTTTGTGACACCCGGCAACTTCCGATCTACACTGACGTGATTTTTTATGATTTAAAAATAAATAATTATTTCAAATATTGTTAATTATTAAGTTTCGGAAGTCTACTGATCGTTTTAACAATGGAAACTGCGACCGATTTAATTAACGCGGTGTCAACGCGTGCGTCGAACGCACGTGCCAGTCGACGAAAATATTTATTTTATTTTGCTCGGTTTAATTATATTTTTAATTTCGATTAAAAACGAGTAGTTTTTATAAATAATTAACGAGCCTAATTATAAACCGAGACGTTTTACGTTTATACGGGTTCGAACACGCGGTATACTGCACCTACACCTAACCCTAACTATAAAAGGCTTGTTATCTTCTTCCTCACTTCATTTTGTGCAGCCAAACCCCAAATCCGCCTCTCTCTCTCTCTCTGGTCTCTCCCTACCCTCTCTCCCGCTCGTCTCTCTCTCCCTCTCCTCCCGATTTTCCTTCCCCTCGTCCCTGTTACGATCTCAGCCGGCCACCACCATGACTCGGTGGTGGCGGCGCTGGTCCATGGCCCCAAGAACAAGCAGAAACTGGTCAGGTTTGTAGTTCCAATCATTTTTATTGGTGAGTCCGGTGGTGGTTTTGCTTGGTTCAGGTCGGTTATAAACGTGGTTGTTGAAGGTTGTGGTCCCAGCAACAGATCCGATGGGCGTTGGGTGTTGGGTGTCCGGTGGTCGTGGAATCGAACAGGTTGGAAGTTGGTTCACGGGGTGACAGCTCGGGTGGAAGGTTTGGGGTCAGATCTTGGTGGTGGTTGGCCGGAGATGGTGGTGGTTGTAGAAGGTAGCAGGGGCGGAGGCAGTTTAGGGTATAGCGGATGGTGGTTCGGTCCAGTTATGATGATGGTTTTGCTCGGGTGATTGGTGACGATCGGAAATGGTGGGGGTTTAGTCCGATGAGGTTTGGTTTGGGTCCGATTTGGTGCTCGGGTCAAGATGGGTTCGTGTTGGTGGTCCGGGTCTCGTT
Organism: Ambrosia x helenae; assembly: GCA_030844895.1. Classification (NCBI taxonomy): domain Eukaryota; kingdom Viridiplantae; phylum Streptophyta; class Magnoliopsida; order Asterales; family Asteraceae; genus Ambrosia; species Ambrosia x helenae. The sequence goes on from JAUTDX010000782.1 coordinate 82,474, forward strand.
TCAGATCTGGGTTCGGGTCGAAGTTTGGTGGTTTTGGTGTTCGGGTCAGATTCGGTACGAGATCAGGTTCGGTACGGGTCTTGTTCGGGTCAGATCTGGATGGTCAAGCCTCGGTCAACGCGCGGTCAAAGCTGGTCAAACTTTGGTTCTGGTCTACACGTAGTTCGAGGTGGCTTCGGGTTACGCGCGTACGAATCGGTATACTTTAATTCGTATTTGTATTATTGTTGTGGATATTATATATATATATATAAATAAATACATTGATAATCGTGAAATAGTTTTGACTCGCGAACGAACCGAATATTAATAATAAACGGTAACTATATATTATATCGGACGATTAGTAATAGTGACTAAAATGCGCGACTTATAATATCGATATCGGACTAAATTGGTTGGACTATAATATATATATTGTTTCGTGTATTTATATAAATACAAATAAGTTTAGTTTATATAAAAGCGTCGAAACGTATAAGTCTCGTTTGATTGGGAATTGCGGAAAAACAAATTGTAGTCTTGTGTTTTGAAGTTGATTCTGGGGATTTTTAGACAACTTGTATTGTCTGGTTCGTACAAAAACAGAGGAGACTCTGCCGAAATTTTATAAAATCCAAAGCGCGACTAAGTTAATACCGTTGTGCATGTTTTTATAAATGAATTTCCAAGCGTCTTAATAAAGGTATTTATATAAAATCACGACGCATTGACAAAGATATTTGTAACAATAATAAGTAAACCCCGGACAATATTTTGAAACAAATATATATAGTTTTTGCCAAACATCAAGTATGACGAGCTTTTGAAAGGTTTTCGACAACGCAACTATGTTTATTGTTCGTATTCAAAAATATATAAACGTCTGATTTACTTGGGAAAGATTTATGCAAAACAAACTTTTGAATACTTTAAATGTCGGATTTTGGGATTTAATGTAGCATTTATTATTAATTGGAATATTAATAACAATAAGAATTATATTTTCCTAAAAAATAAACGTACAAGACAAATGCATTTATCCGACTAGCGAGACGAGCTACGGCTCAGGATAAGTTATACGTTTCGTAGTATTAGTCCAGCGTGGTGTACACACGAATAGTGACAAGTGCGCAACTTGGGTACTATGTCGTGTGTTAACGCATAAGTAAGATAAGTCACGGTCGGTTCGTCGAGTTAAAGCATATTAGGACTCGAGATGATACACACGAGTCTAGATAGCCGGATAATAGGCTAGGTTTATATGTGTTTAGACTTTAAGGTGTCCTTTGTTGGTTATAGGGCACGAGGAGGTCGGTCAAAGCTTCGGGCTTGTTTGCTAGCTTAGCAAGGAGGTTAAGGTGAGTTCATGACCCCACTATTTACTGTTTTATAAATGTTTTCGGGGTGGAAGACATGCTTCTTTTATGAAAACCTAAGGAATTCCAAACGAACAAGTTTTTGAAAAATGAAATGGGTGCGTGAGTGTCACGACCCTACTTTTAACTGGTTTTACTTTCGGGGAAGAAACATGCTACGAACTTATTTATTAAAGATCATGTTATACCATGGTTACTTTACATTACTATACGGCTTTTTTGGAAAGTCCCAGGGGGAAACCATGAATGTACGGGGATGCACAACGGGGGAAATGTGGATAGATCTATTGGGCCTCACAAGTCCCACTCGACGGCAGGGCCGGGCGGGTGCATATTGTCCTTAACATTCGGGTTGCCGATGCATCGGTAGCCCAGGCAGTCTGGGCATGTTTCAACAGTTAGACGGTGTTTAGTAATGGTTTCCCACCGTAGTAGTAAAAATACTTAACGTCTAGCTAACGTTCTTATAACCTAGTAGTAACGGATATGATCTTTGGAACTTATAACAACTCTTTTGTAAAACTTATGAACTCACCAGCATTATATGTTGACTTTTTAAGTATGTCTTTCAGGTTTAAACTTTGGTAACGGCACGGTTGGAGTAGGTGACAGTTGGGATCGGGGATCCTAGAGGTTAGAATTGGCGTTCAGGAAACCAAGGTCTTAGAAGAATCTTTCCGCTGCGTTGGCAAAGGCACCAAACGTCACAACCGACGAGGGGAAAAGTCGGGGTGTGACACGTTTAAAGAAGGTAATTTACGTTATTTATTTCATTAAGGCCTAAGGCTAAGGGGCACATTTCTTATGGCTCGGCTCGGGCACCTGAATTCTCATAGACGGCCCTGTTAAATAACTAGGATTTAGAGTGGGTTGCGGACACCGTGTATACGAACCCGTTTAAGCGTTATGTGTCTCTCGGTGATTAATTTTCTCATTTAATTATTAGGATAAATATAATTTTTAGATTATATTAACCAATTTTAATTAAAACGAATATATATATATATATATATATATATATTATCAATTATTCATTATACATTACTATTATTATACACAATAAACGAATATAAGTTTGAACAAGTGTGAATTACTGGAGCCATCTTTTTTTTTTTTGGTTTTTCCGCATCCTTCTCTTACTTAATTATAGATACACTTATCTTTTAGACTGTGAGGAGTGGAGGGGGGCATGATGCGTCATATGACACATACATGGTCCATTTTTCAAGGGTAAAAATTGTGGGGAGTGGAGGGGGAAAGGGGGTGAAATGAATAAATTATTATTATAGTTTGTGATTTAGAAAAAAAACAACCAATCACCTTACCAAGTTTAAATTTTATTAGCTAAAATACTTAAAATAAAAAATAATGAAGATAATTGTTTTTGTATGTGATATATAAAAAATTGCAAATATTTGATGTGGTTAGATGATAAATAATAATAGAAATTCAATATGTTAAATAATAAAAAATATGTGGTATTGAAAAAATCAAAGTTAATTCTCATTTTAAAAAAATGTTTTAAAAATTAACTTAACAAAATTTATAACTGTCACGTTAATGTTCATTTTTTAAATACATATTATGACGATTGTATAAGTTAACAAATTACATTATATTTTATTCTATTAGTATAATACACCGATTTTTTAACAAATAATAACGAAATGATTTATACCGTAAATTTCCCATAATTAATTTACGTCAGAAAATACAAGGGGTCACAGGTCGGATGAAGCTCAAGACAACATTATTAGAGAAAACTAAACTTGATGGTGCTAAGGGGTTATGGTCCAATCAATTAGAGATTGTGTGAATTCTTCACTGTTCTTAAATGATCTATGGTGCTTTTAGCAATGTTTTCAGAACCTAGCCGGGTATTAAACCGGATGCTTACTATTTTATTGGTCAGACAGGTTGAATTGATCAAACTGAGTTTAAAAACCAGATGGTGTCATATATTAACATCTTTATATTTTGTATCTAAAAACTTTATACAACTAGACTAACTACTTTTTTTCTAATATAAACTTTTATGTTATATATATGTTAAGTATGTAAATCATAATTCATTAGAAGTCTTTTTTTTTTTTGCTAGATTACTGATCATGAGTAATAGCCCACATATGTTAAATTTTGATCCACTATTTTAGTTAATTTAATGAACCATTAGCCCATTTACCTATACTAGCAGGATACCCGAGTGATGCTGCAGGTCGACAATATGCTAGACGTGCCAAAGTGTAAGGATAACAAGCTTCAAGCAAAAGAGAAAATGAAAACACAACATACAAAGTCGGCTCTAGATGTCACTGCATATGACCGATAGGTAAAATATATAATGTACAGAGATGTTAGCTAAAACATCTTACCGAATAACTCGCCGGAACCCTAGCTGCTATCAGACGGAGGTAGCAGCTAGGGCTTTTGTCACCTCCCTTCTCGATTCACCACAACTCACAACATTTCAAGAAATCAAATCGGCTGATCCCCTCAAATCATGAGAGTATGATGTTTTGAGTTTTGAAATGGAAGATAAAGTAGATCAACGAACATCTCTGATTCTCTTTCCTTTTGGATCCAAGTTGGTCTTCATCGCAGAGAAAGAGAGAGAGACACACACACACATACACACACACACACAGAGAGAGAGAGAGTGTGTGTGTGTGTGATAGCGTTTGTGTTTTGAATTATGATAATTGAGTAGTTGGTTTGTGGATGGACGGTGTAGATCACCTGTAACGACCCGGAATTACCGAGTCATTACCGATTGGTGATCACAATTATATTTTTCTTAACAAACATTCACATTATTATTATTTTTATTATAAAAACCGGTTCGTGGTACATTGTCTTATACAAAAACAACATCATAATTTAAGAACTTTTAACACAACACAAAACAACATAGCCGAAGCCCTTGTATCTTTCGAAACATAAGCCGAAACCATCTTTTATTTATAAACATCTTTATGTTAATCAACAACTTCACTTAAACATTCATGGTGCTCGGGTTCCATGGGTTCGTATTGATCCTGAAATACATGTTAAAATACGTTAGTCATAAACTAGTGAGTGATGCCAAGACCGATTATAAACCTTTTTAGAAAAATATATAACTCGATAATATGGTTCGGTCATATTGGTTCCAAACCCCTTGACGGGTTAGGATAAATACATTCTTATGATACCGATTGGATCCAATCTACGTTATTTCTATTCGACCGATTCTACTATACGAAAATGATCATGATCCGATGTTATTTTAGACACATTAGGACAACATGCATTCACCATGAAATACTTTAAAGACAATGTGGGGGACATGCACTCACTCGGATCAATTCTTCTTGGTTTCTAACGAGGGCCGATTGTTCGGGGAGTGCTCTGATTGCCTGTTTATCAAATAACAACGATTATACACATGTTTATATACATATTATAGCTGGCCATTACAGCTTAGGCGTACACATAACTAAACTAAAGCTGGACATTACAGCTTAGGCACTCGTTTTCTAGGAGATTAGAGTCGAATACTTACCGGATTGATATTAGCTTTACTATAATAACCGGCCGGTTACACCTTGGTCGATTGATACTTGGGTGTTGATTATTATTATTATAACTTAGTTATAGTGGTAATGTGACAATAGTTTTAACAAGAAAATAAGGAGGGCGGATTGGTTTTAATACAAGGGAATGAGAGATAGTTCATGCATGCACTTGATGATGTCTAGCTCTAGGTTGGAAAGGTGTAAGGATAATAAGTGTTGAGTGCTAAGTTGGGTTAATAGGTGGAGGGTGAAGTGGCGGCACAAGCTCAAAGAGGGAATGGGTCGATTGGGTTGATGGATCTTTAGTTATGGATAGGTTAATTAGGTGGGCCTTTATAATAGTAGTTTAGGTGCTAGGCCCAAAGGATGGTATGGTTATTTGGGCCGAGGGGTATATTGTTTATGTTTAATGGATTAGGTAGGTAAATGGGCCGGAATAGGTTTTTAGGGTATTGGGCTTGAACGGTTTGGGCCCTTATTGGTATCGGGTCTTTATATAATGGGCCTAAGTAATTATTATTAAGTTTATTGGGCCTTAACCTAGTTAAATGGGCCTTGGTCTATTATCCGGGTAAGGTTATTGGGCAACACCCTTTGATGGCCCAATACTATTCTATTATTAGTTCTTTAAGTTTACTTATCGATTATAATATCCGTTAAGTTTTCGAGGTTGTTACATCATCTTTGGGGATGGAAATTTGGATGGACGGTGTAGATCGTGATCCTTATGTTTCACTCCTATTGGTCATGTTTTTTGGAAGCTTGGTTGTGTTTTTATAAGCTTTTATGACTTATAATATATGCTCAAAGACTTGTAAAGTTCTTAAAATTAAGACTAGGAGAAATTTCCTTTATATAGAGTTAAAGATAGGGAGATATACCCTAAAAAATATACCTAATATGTGGACAATAACCACTACCCACTTTTTCCAATCATGCTTCAATGTTTCATAACCTATCGGTTTACTCTCACGCATTCGATCGTTGATATCTTCTATTTATCTTGTATTTGGCATTCAATTGTTTGGTATACTTCGATTGCTAAAACTTGACATCAAAATTTGTTTGCAATGTGCGGATCTGACCGTCTGAGGGTGTAGTTGAAATATACATGTTTCTAGTTTGACACTTCTTCCATCAAGGTTCAATTATAGTTCCCAAAATAGAACACGACTCGTAATATTTATTATACAAGTCCATCAACTATGTAAATTCTTTGTTTAATCTTTATAAATATGTTTCTTATGTTATTATTATTATTATTATTCGATAATGAATATAGTAAGTGAAGTTTGGAAAGTCACGTGATGCCTATTGGTTCATTTGATTTATGATTTTAGTTCAAAAGAGAGCTACTAGACACTTCAAAACCGAGTTAATAGCCAAAATCGTCCCTGAGGTTTGGTCACTTTTGCCACTTCAGTCCAAAACACAAACCTTTTACATCTGGGTCCTCAATTTTATTTTTTTTGTCAAATTCGTCACAAAAAAAGGTTTGGGTTTGGCTAAATCCGTCCCTGAGTTTTGGTCACTTTTGCCACTTCAGTCCACAATTTAAACGTTGTTAAGGACGAATTTGGCAAGAAAAATAAAAGTGAAGGACCCAGATGTAAAAGGTTTGGGTTTTGGACTGAAATAGCAAAATGACCAAACCTCAGGGACGATCTTGGCTATTAACTCCTTCAAAACCATTTCTAAACAAGAACTTTTTAACAGCAGTTTGAACACATATTTTAAACTATTTATATTAGAAACTATAAAACTACAGTGTATTTTTGCTTTGATACAATACAAGTTTTATAATTAATTACAAAAATGCCATCAAGTATAAACGTTTTCATCTAGTAGATTCGTCACTATTAATAAAGTGGTTCTCAAATATCTACATACATGTATAAACAAAAATACCAGGAAACATATATTGGCATACTTCATAAGTAAACATAGTAAAAGAACATTACATTCCTAAGGCATCAAAAAGTAAAATTGTATCAAAGTTTAAACCAAGATTTTAACCTTCTAGACAGGAAAATTTAGTCGCGTTTTCTATCAACACCATTCACCTGCAAAAGAAGGTGACCCAAAATAACTCAACATTTCGGTCATCACAAACAACCAACAACCCAACTTACTCGAGATCAGATCGCTGAAAGCTCGATTGTACCAATCTTAAACAAGCCCGAGCTTAAACCTAAATTGAAGCTCATTTAATAAACGAGCTCGAGCCTAACAAGCCTCTTATTTATACAAAATATAATAAAGTTTATTTTATAGGATAAATACATAAGTACATAACTAAATAACAGATATGATTATATATTAAATAATGATAAAATTGATCAATTTTTATATATTTGGTTACATATTCAACTTTTAATCATAAAATGTTATAAATAATTACATTTGTTTAAATAATAAATAAAATAAATAACAATTTAATAAATAATAAACAAGTCAAGGCCGAGCTAGCTCGAGCTAGAAAAGTTATTAACGAGCTCGGGCTCAGCTCAACTCATTAACACCCCTAACACACTTAGAAGATCATTCATTGACACTGAAAAGTTTGTAGTCATACGCATCACCAGGTCAATAATAATAACTAAACCACAAAAAAAAATACAGAAAATCAATTCTTGGCAAATCCTTACAGGACCTGAAAGATGTTTAATTCATGTTTGAATTTCATCATTATAATCATATAATAAAATCATCAAAGGACAAAAATACCTGAAAGATGAGGTTGAATAGAAGCCATTGACTAATAAGGTGAAAGAGACCTAGATATTGACCTTGACCTTGAACGCCGACCACCACAGCAGCTGCAGCAGCATTTGACTTCCCGTCTTGTGCAGGTGGCGGTTGCAATTCGTCAGGAGAGCCGCCTCTCTGGTCTGTGTAGGCTGACCCCTGCCATTTCTCACAGGACTTGAACGTCTTGACTTGTATCTTATACCACTATCATCATCATCACGAGGGTGGCGGTGATATAGAAGACCTTGAATGCTTGTTCTGACCTCTATCACTGCATGTAATGTCCCATAACTAACCATCACCATCATTTTGATATTATATCAACAACATAGTTTCATTAATAAAAGCCAAAGTGCTAAACATATTGCGCAAGCAGGATTATAAAATTAAATCTACTTTGAACGACAGCTGAAGAAAACAACCCTACTTCTTAACTGCTGCGGATTGGGCATACAGTACAAACATTGTGCTAGAGATATTATTACCTTTACCCGACCAGTTGGTTAAAAAAGGGCGACTATAGGTTTAACTTTTGTTCCAAAAGCGGGTCCGACTAATGAGCTTTACAACCAGTTTGTGATCATCAATAAACTGGAAAGCTTTTGCAGTATCATCACAATCTCTACATTCCCAACAATACTTTTATGTGGTGGTGAATAACTGAATATTGATATCCCCCATTCTATCTTTAGCAATACACGATTGACAAACTTCGATTCTCTTGGGCCCAACTTTAATCTTTAAATTCTTTCTTGACTGTTGGTATATGCAAAGCAATATATTATTAAACTTCACACTCAACATCAGATAAAATACAACAAAATACATATATGGCACTGTGAGAAAACGCATAGTCTGATTCTCTGATGCTGGCAGCGTTCTTAAACTAAATATCATAGCCTAAATGATACCAAAATCTAATGCAGATAACGATAGATGTAACGGAAAATTCTTATATACCCTTTGAAACTTGCATAATATCATATTTAACAGGCCAAAAAAATTAATCTAAAATAAACCTATTTGAAATACATAAAATTAAAATATCAAATACAATTTATAATATGATCAGTATACCCTTCTCATTCTCCTTACACTCCGAACTCTCATATCCTAATGTAAGTTTTAAGAGAAGGGTATAAATGTCACAAAGTTGAAAACCGGTACATTTTGATATTATGATTTTTTGTTAAGTAAATATGATATTATACATTTATACCAGGTTTTAATGGAAATATATAAGATTATCCGACACGTTTATGTCACCAAATCAAAGATATACTGGGATATATTAAAAAGTTTTTACTATTCATAGTCTAATGCATTTGACTGCTATTCAAACCCCACCTACATCCGAATAACCATATTAATCTGACAAGAATGTCTAAAACTTAATTTGTAGCATTAATAAGCATGTGGTATACCCAAAATTTTCAAGCATTGCACAAAATGCTATATGTGTCCTGGACAACATGACAAGACCTAAGCAGATACAAACTTAGTCACTTAAAATATAATACTCACAATCAGTTGCCATTAGAGGTGCAAAAAAGGTTGGCTGAGGCCGCTGAGTAAAATGTCAAAAAGGGTTGATCAGCAAAACCTTATCTAACTTTTTTCTAACTAATCAGCATGCTAAACCTAATTACAGAAAATATACTAAACAATAATTTTATAATGTTTTACTAAGCTGATAAAGTAATTTAGAAAGGTATGCATTATATAAACTTAGCCCCTCTTACGGTTGTGCACATATAATGTATATATGTGTGGCCCTCGGGGGCAAAAGTAAAGTTGCACTAATTTTAACGTTATTTTACCAATTTCGTGAAAATAACGTTAAAAATAACGGACGGTTAATCACACATCATGTGGTGACGTTGATAGCTAAAAGACAAGGGGATACATGCACCAATCGGGTTTGTCCCGATTGCTAAGTGTTATGTGCCTTATGTCCAAGGCTTGATACAATGCCATTATCGAGCCGGGGGTCTCACTGGAAGCAGCCTCTCTATTCCCACGGGTTAGAGGTAAGGTTGTCTACATCTTACCCTCCTCAGACCCTACCTTAGCTTTTGCTATTTGTGGGATTAACTGAGTATAATGATGACGATGATGATGCATTATATAAACACTTCTGCTTACTTCCGACTCGTGTAACCCTCTTGACCAGTTACATTTGTAGCTAAAAAATAGAAATATTGGAACCATTTGACCTGTTTTAGATAAAACACAATCTTAATATACAAATTCATAGATAGATGAGTTAAAACTGCCACCTCAAGTTATTGTACAAAGGATGTAGCTTGGACAAAATAAAATTGGTATGTTTTAATTCCAAATCCGCAAATGGTAGATACTAGATTACTGGATAGTGATCATGAAAATCCTGTCTCGCCTTTTCCTGTGACTGTACATGTCATTAACTATATAATAAATTTTTAGTTTTTCTTTTCTTGTAGTTGTACGAGTTTGATTAGAGGCTGGTCTATGGATGTAAAGACAAGATAGAGCTTCCAAATAAAGGCTAATAATTTATTAAAGTATTACATTTATATAAACGAGTTTCAAAACTGCAAGCAACAGAAATCTCATAGTGTATCCGACAGCTAAGCTAAGCAAAGCCAATGGATTAATTTCTAATTTGTAACTAGATGAAAAACGTCTTGCCGATAAAGCAAGAACTGACAAGTGACAACTGCATTCGGAACAGAACATTTAGCATCATGCAGCAAACACAAAAATGAATATTAAAAAAATACCACTACGTCTTTGAGTTAAGGAAATTTTACCTAGCATATTTTGTTTCCTACAAGAAAAAAAATCCAACAGCCACCAACCTAAACATTCTTGCTTTTACAATATGTTACATAACAAATTATTTCAGTTTCCCACAAGAAAAGAAATACAGCATTTCTGAAATTAAACTGTGCAACGTAAAACTAAGCCGTGTAGCAGAACTCTAAATAATGCATAAAGTCGAAATTAGGTTAATTAAATGATTCTTGACAAACTATATGGATCAATAGTTCAATACCACTAGTATTGTGGAATTTCCACACAATTTTCTCTTTCAAGCATGAACTCCTTTGAGATAGAAGAAACAAAAGAGCTTAAGTGAAAATCAACTTTTTTTATCTTTAGCTTTAATAAAAGCTTCTATCATGGAATTTATCGCCCAATTAAGAACCATAAGATCGTTTAACAAAAAAGGGAGCTGAAGGGCAGGTCTAATTTGAATAGAGCAATTTTAATTCTACACCCTTAACGACTTTGGGTACATAACAAGCCAAAGATTTGCCAAAATCACACAAAACAAAATTAGAATCAGGATGAAGATGATGCTAACCTTATGTCACGCCTGGCAGGTGATAAAGAGCGTGAATATGCTGTTTTAGAAGAGAAAAAACAAAGATATCAAAAACAGAGATAATGAACATAAACAAGCAAAGACAAAAATATCATAAGCAAAGTAATAATCCTGGATTACACATAAAAAAGACTAGAAGTGGCATAATGGGCTGGTCAAACAGTTGAATAATGAGCCAAAATGAATTCTAAGCATAGTTATCAAAGGCGTGAGGCGCACTCAAGGCGCTTAGGCTCCGCCTGTGGCCTAGGCGAGAAGCGCAAAAAAGTGCGGGCCTGAGAAAAAAAAAAGCGCAAATAAAAAAAAAATAAAAAAAAAATTACCAAATCATTACAAATAACAATCATCTTATAAAATAATGTAAATATAAACTGACTGATTTATCCATACCTGTTAAAAGAATTAACACGCCTTTGATAACTATGTAGTAGACAAAATCAGTTGATGGTAAATCAATGAGTTGAGGTGTTTATATATTGAAGAATAATTCAATATCTATAAGTGTTTTAAAAATCAAATATATAAAAAAAAAATATTTGATTGACATTTATATATATCTCTATAAATTGGTAAGTATTGGTCGATGGTTGATTATATAGTCAGTGGATTAGATTTTAAAAATCAGACAGTGGCTTTTTTATCTAGGAGGGAAAAGCGGGATCTGGTGGCTTCTAGGAAATTGGTCGCCTAGGCAGTCAAGGCGTGGCTTTTGATAACTATGATTCTAAGTGGGTTATAATTGGAGGGATCGGGCTGAGTGACCTGAAAATCTTTTTGTGTTCACTTAATAGATTATCAATGCATTAAATAAGATTAAAGAACCATATTATTACAACAATAATGTAAGTTTTTTTTAAAATTAGATGTATAAAGCTGTAAGCATAAAATTTACAAATCAACTATTTGGCATTTTGACATGTTACCTTCCTAGCTTGATTTTTAATATGGACCCATTGACTCATATGAGATGAAACATAACCCGCATCAACCCCTTTACTACTACTAAGCCGGTTGATATTACCACCTCTAAAGAAGTAAAGAGAGACACATCTACATAAAGGTGTGATGTCTATCCCATATAAATGTTTTTTTTCTTCATAGTTAAACATGGTGTCAATGCCAAAAGTTCAAGTGAAACTAACAGCGGCGTCTAGATGACCTAGGCGGGGTCCGCCTAGTACCCGAGCCTCCTCTATGATGCCCACTGAAAAAGAAACCAAAGCAATCAGAACAGACCAAAACATTGAGCAACCATAAGAAGAAGATTGTTGGCACTTGGCATGTGTAAAATCACCTAATCTGACTAGTCGATCTCATTTCACGGGGAGTTTTTCTATTTTCTTCAGCAAAAACAATAGCTATCTCACGCCCCCGATCACACAATGATTTAACTCATGTTTAGCTTCTGCAGCATCTTCTGCGTTACGGAACTTCACAAAACCAAACCCACGTGGCTCACTGCAATCATCACCAACGTAATAATTTGTAAAATAAACCACTTGCATTTTGATGGGATTCTTCATAATACTCCTACTAATTACTAATGAAAAAGAGAAGGGGACACCAGCTACAGGAAATCATACCCGGTATAATAGTTTTGGGAAGATAGACATCTTTTACTGGGCCAAAACGTTCAAAAGGGATCCTAAGATCTTCTGGCCTGCACAAACAAAAATTAACTGCTCAATATCTCCCCATCATAGTTTAAAGGAACTGCTCAATCACACCCGTACTACATCAGGTATAAAATACAACCAAAAAATGACATTATCACATTACTGAAATTCAAGTATCAAACAAGTCTTATGGTGAAACACACATGTGATACAATGAGCCAACTTGCCTTAGTGTTCTTCAGTACATCAAATTTGGGTTCAAAATTTCTAAATGCGTCTTATGTCACTTGACTGACTACGATGACTTGCTAAATTTTCATTAACCATACAACTATCAGGTGACTAATTATCTATTTTTGCAAGAGTACCAATTATCTATTTTTTTCGTAAAAAAATTACATCCATCGACCACTTAACCTATAACAAATTAGTCCTGCGTTCAATCGAGTACTAAACTAGCAAAAAATGAATTTCGAAACCAACCATTAGCTTGATCTAGTCCTGCACTTTTACAATGCAAGTTTTTATATTCACTCCATTGCATACAACAGATTATCAAAAAACTAGTCAAATCTCCTGAAAAACCTGTCATCATACCGAGTTCATAAATGAACGTTATCGTCTTTTTGCTATCCTGAATGCCCTAATACTAGGTACCCTGAATACTTTGGAGCAAATATGCTCAATACTGTAAGTTGTTATACTTTTTATTATTATAATACATTTATTCAATTTTGCATTCCAAAATACAATAAGTTCCACATATATACTTTCACCCTTATAATATAAAACAATGATCTAACAAAATCAAATTAATCACATATGTTTGTTATTGGGGTTCGGTGTTTCAGGTTATTCGGGTCGGGTTATTATTATTATTATTATTATTATTATTATTATTATTATTATTATTATTATTATTATTATTATTATTATTATTATTATTATTATTATGATGATGATGATATGTATACCTAGAATCGAGGGAGATATTGCGAACGAGAAGGCCGCAAGGAGGAGGGGAACGACGTCGTTGAACGTTAGAACGACGGTCACGGTAGTCATCGTGACGACGGCCGCCATGATCGTCGTGACGACGGCGAGACGGCGGCGGTGAACGACGGTGCGGACTGTAGCTTCTGCTCCGACGATCGGACCTTTCGTGTCTTCCCATGGATTGGTTACGGTGGTGATTGTTTGACAAATTGCCCTAAATAATAATACTCCAATATTTTTTACGTGTAGGTTTTAAATAAGAGACCAACACGCGTGCCAAACGGGTCGTGTACACGGGTTGGCGGGTTAAACTTAACCCAAGCCTAAAATTTTTACACGAACCTGAACACGACCAAAACTTAAAAATCGTGTCATACATATGAACCCAAACACGACTCGATATTTGTGGCTTGATTCGAACACAACCCGTTTAACACGAATTTTTTTATTTTTATTTTAACTTTTTTTCTAAATTAATATATTAAAATTAAAATTTTACTACAATAAATGTATATAAACAATTACAGTTTAAAATTTAATCATAAAAGGCCCTTAGGCCCTAACTGGTTATAGAAATCAATCTAAGTCCTTCATCTTTAATCATTGCTACCTGAGTCCCCGTGCTCCATTTTCCCTAACACTGTGAACCTTCTATATTTAAGTTCAGCCATTACGTACTCAAGCAAGTAAAATATGATTTGTTTACCTAGAATCATATGAGACGTTGCGAATTAGGAGGCCGCTGTTTGCAGGGGAGCAACGTCGGACGTTAGAATGATGACGAGGATCTTCGTAACGACGTCGCGTTGGTGTTGGTGGACAACAAAGACTAAAATTTATGCTTCGGCCGGACCTGTGATATCTTCCCATATTTTGGTTATGGTGATTGTTTGTATGACAGATTGACAACACAAAAGGCCTAAATAACTCTTAGGAGAAAACATGGAACATGTAGGTTTGAAAAAAAAGAGAAAATGTTAGTTAGAAACATAGCATGGGTAAATATTTATTAAGGTTTTAAATACGAATGAAATTGAATAAATTGTTTGAACATCAGCATGTCGATCAGTTTATCAGTTTGATATCCAGACATCCAGTGTTGCGGCTCATGATTTGCTTTTCGTAGGTTGGTGGTTTTTATGGTTTGGCCTAATTTGAAACTTGGAACTGATCGTTTAGCCATCAAATTTAAATATTTATTTTTTAAATATGTTGGTATGTACATATAGGGTATGTTTGACAAAACTAGCTGGTAGCGGTACTAAACTATGAATGCAATTTATATTTACATCAAAGAAATTCTTTCTTTTTAGTTTATTTTTCAACTTGTTAAACATTTTTTTTTTTGGTATTCTCTTTCTTTTTTTATTATAAATTATGGGTCAAGTTATTCTACACGGTGTAATAAAAATGAGAAGGGTGAGAAAGATACAGAAAACACAATAAATCATTAAATATGACATAATGAGCCATAAAATATAACACAGTGTCGAAAAATATTACACAATGCTAAAGAAAAAAGACGCAATGAATTGAAAAAATAACTCAATGATGAAAATAAGAAAAAGACACAATGCTATATAAAAGACAAAATGATATAACGTATTTTCTAAAAACTACAAGCTAAAACCCCAGAAAAAAGAAGACCTAAAAACTAACTTCGTAGGGTTCGATGAGACGATTCCAATGCCGCTTGAATGAGTTCAATCGGAGTCCGTTTGATACCCTTCCTACGACTTCCTATTTTTCTTTCATTGTGTATTTGATCTAACCCCTAAATGATTATAAATTGTATATATAAAGTGATAATATAGTATGTAAAGTTTCTTTATAATGTTAATTTGACAACTTGATAACTAAAACTAATTTCACTATATAGGTGATAGACATTACATGTGGCTAGCTTCATCCATTAATTGATTGAACTCTCAACCTCTAAGAAAGATACGTCCTTTGAGACAATTCGGTATTGCTAAGCCAAAGGCTTTTGATAGTTTGTATTAAATGTGTGGTGACTTGTTGGGTTCATAAAGACAAATACTTGGGTATACCGCAACCATACCTTCAGCCACCAAGTTGCAACCAAAATCTTCAAACCATCAAAAAAGGAGAGATGAGAGGTCAGCGAGGGAGTGAACAGTGGTGGACGGATGTTCAATACCGGCGGGATAGAAGATCAAACAAACATAAGGCGATAACAACCTTCTTCGTGTCTAATCTACCATCGGAGGTGACGAGCTCGCTGTTGGGGAGAGCCTTCCAACCATATGGGGTGGTGAATGATGCATATGTGGCTAGAAAGAAAGATGCTAGAGGGAACTACTTCGGCTTTGTGAGATATGAGGGGGTGCAAAACGTGGAGGAGGTTTTAAGAAATATGAACACGGTTAAGATCTATGAAGCAAAGGTGCTCGTCTCACTGGCGAAGTTCAACAAAAGACATGAGAAGATTGAACAAGCTTTTGGTAGAGATTATGGTGGCAGCAGCAATATGAGATTTAATCCTCCACCTCCGCCACCCCCACCTTGTGGGATGGGGGCAGGTGGTCAAATGGGCTACGAGAATTTGAATACAGGAGTTAGAGGAGGGGGTGGAACATATAGACAGGTGGCTATGGGTGAAAGACCGGTCGCTTCTTCATCGATGAAAACTGTACGGTTGGACGTAAGACCGGCATTATACCCACAACATTGTATGATGAGAGCGGTAATCGGAGAAGCCAAGGGTGTCAATAGTCTGGGTCGTATTAAGAGCATGTTGGTGGCAGGAGGCTATGTGGAGAGCCCGGTTTCATATATTGGTGGTTTGAAAGTCATGATAACATTCAGAGATAAAAGGACCGCGGTAAGTTTCGTTGACAATGGTAAAGCTGCTTGGGAATCGGAGTTAAAGTCGGCAGTTCTTTGGAATGGTGAGGAGGTGAGCTTTGAACGTTTGGTCCGTATAAGGATTTTTGGCGTTCCAATCCAATTATGGGATAGTGGAGTATATGATACAATAGGAAGTGCTTTTGGTGAAGTGGTGGAGAAATCTTCGTTCTCATGGTTAAATGCGGATAATTCGGCGGGGGAGTGTTGCATCTTAACATCAGTTAAGAGAATCATTGACGAGGATGTGGACATAGTTTGGGAAGGTAATCGCGTATCAGTATGGGTAAAGGAAGTGGAAGACCTCGGTATGAAAGGTTTGCTTGATGATTGTGGTGTCTGCCGTGGAGGTTCACCGGACAGGTCAGGAGCGTCGGTTGCCGGAAATGTTGGGTTGGAGGAAGGAGAATTCAGGCCTGAGAATGAAGAGCAGGTGAAGGGTCACCTTGGGGAACAGGAAGAGTCGGTTGAAGGGGGAAACGTGCATGGAGTGGGGAATTTGCATGGGGAAAGGGATAAGATAATTAATGATGATGATGATGTGGGTAGGTTGTTGGGAAACGAGACTGGTGAGGCTAACAGGAATAATTCGACGCAAAGATTAAAGGTGGACTTTTTGAGAATGGGCCAATTGGACAACATGGAGACTTTCAATATGGGCCGGTCCAATTCGTGTAATAGTCCAATGGAAGTAAGACCAAGGAAAAGAACTAGGGCCCAAAGATCTCCTGAAGGGAAAGATAATTTGGTGGGACATGGTGATAAGGAATCTAGAGTACAAACACAATCAGGTTCCTCCTTCCCTGATCTAAATTCATCTGTTCCAAATGATAGTAGTAGACCTGGGGAGCAACTTTCTGGTGGAAAGGATTTGAGTCAGGAGGTTAACGAGGCATCAACAGAAAATAATGTTGGCATGGATGTTGAAGTGGGATCTCAACATGACTCGGGTCAAGGTCATGACAGAGAGAAGGATTCTTTGGACCCGGAAGTTGTTGCGACGATTAGAGTAGGTGAGATGGTTGGTATTGGTCTTAACGGGTTTGAACAACTTGTGGAAGCAGAAGTGAATGGTGGACGCGGCTCAAATGGTGATCAATGAATTGTTTGGCGATTAACATAAGGGGGTAAGGGATTCTAGGAAAGCTTCCTGGATCAAGGGCTTGAAGACTAGTCATGGAATTCATTTCTTAGCTGTGCAAGAAACAAAAGTTACACAAGGTACGTGGTTCAATTTTGGGGGTTTTTTGGGGGAGGTCCATGTTTGAGTGTGAGCAGGTATTTTCGGAAGGTAGGTCGGGTGGTCTTGTAAGTATATGGGATCCGTCAGTATTTCATAGGGTAAATACGGTTAAGCATAGGTCATTCCTCATGGTGTCTGGGAAACTTTCATACTCCGGAGAGATAATTAACTTGGTCAATGTATATGCGCCAAATGATGTAGGGGATAGGAGGGAGGTTTGGACTGAATTAACGCGTCTGAGATGGTCGGTGGGGGGTAAGTGGGTGTTCATGGGGGACTTTAATGATGTAAGATTTGAATCAGAGAGGAAGAATTCGGAGTTTGTGGCGGCTAATGCGAGAAGGTTTAATGAGTTTATTGAAAGCACGGAACTTGAGGAGTACAATTCGGGGGTCTCAAGTTTACTTATATGTCGGATGATGGATATAAAATGAGTAAGTTAGATCGCTTTTTGGTATGTAGAGAGTTCTTGACTTCGTGGCCATCCGCATCGATGACGAACCTTTCTCGATATATATCGGAACCATTGCCCTATTATTTTGTCGATGGTGGCGAACGATTATGGTCATGTTCCGTTCAAATTTTACAATTCATGGCTGGAAATGGAAGGTTTCATAAGTTATGTTAACAAGATTTGTGATGAATTTGCGTTCCAGGGGCCGGTAGATTTGGCCTTGGTTATTAAACTTAAGTTCATCAAAAATCGGATCAAGAATTGGGTGACTTGCGAGAAGGTGAGAGTGGGCAGAATTCTTGAGGAAAATAAGAAGAAGGTTGAGGATTTGGAAAGGCAGGCTGAATCGGTGGACTTGTCCGAGGCGGAAGTTAGGATGCGGGAACAATGTCGGGTGGCAATAATGGAGGCGGATCGGCAGAAAGTACTTGACATGAAGCAAAAATCTAGACTAAAATGGGCGTTGGAGGGCGACGAAAATTCCTCATACTTACACCAAGTTATCAATGCTAATTCGTCAAATAATAGAATAAATGGACTGGTTATTGATGGTGAATGGATTTCTAATCCATTAGTGATAAAAGATTATGTGCATAACTGTTTTGCAGACAAGTTTAAAGAACCGCAGATGGTGAGACCTTCATCACGTGCCCCTATCTGAAGCGGTTGGAGCAGGAAGAGGTGGAGGGATTGTTTCGGCCTTTCTCGGTGGAAGAAATCAAGGCGGCCGTTTGGTCGTGCGACAGTGACCGGGCACCGGGACCGGACGGCTTCAACTTCAAGTTTCTAAAAACATTTTGGCCTAAGTTACAAGGGGATTTTTGTACGTATCTTTGAGGAGTTTTTCACGGAGGAAAAGATAAATGTGGGGTGCTCTTCATCTTTCGTGGCGTTAATTCCAAAAGTTAAGGACCCGGTTGAAGGTGGGTGATTTTAGACGATTAGCTTGATTGGGTGCTTCAACAAAGTGATTTCAAAAGTGCTTGTGGAGAGGCTGAAAAAGGTGGTAAGCAAATTGGTGAGCGAAAGAGCAAACGACTTTTATTAGTGGTAGGAATATCGGTCGATGGTCCGTGGATCTTGAATAAGGTGGTTGGGTGGTTGAAAAGGAACAAGCGAGAGGGGTTGATATTTAAGGTTGACATTGATAAAGCATACGATTCGGTATGTTGGAATTTTTTGATGTCAATTCTTGAGCAGATGAATTTCCCGGTTAAATGGCGAAAATGGATATGGGCTATTGTGTCATCGGCTAAGGCTTCGGTGCTTGTGAATGGGTCACCGACTTTAGAATTCCAGTGCTACCGAGGGCTAAGGCAAGGTGACCCGATCTCTCCATTCTTGTTCGTGTTAGTTATGGAGGCCTTGTCGGGTATTATGAAAAAGGCGTGCTCGGTTGGATTGTTTCATGGGATTAGATGTGGTGAGTCGGGTCCGGTTTTGTCCCACCTTATGTATGCGGATGATGTCACCTTTTTGGGTGAGTGGGTCGGTCTCTAATGTGGTAAATCTTAGGAGGGTGCTGAGGTGTTTTCACCTCGTTTCGGTTTAAGGTAAACATGGCTAAGTGTGCAATATTTGGGGTATCTGTGGAGGATCAGGGGGTTGCCATGATGGCGGGTAGGGTAGGTTGTAAGGTGGGGAGGTTTCCATTTGTGCACCTTGGGCTACAAATTGGAGCAAACATGAATCGACATGCCGCGTGGGAAGGAGTGGTTAGCACGTTTCGAAGGAGGTTAGCGCTGTGGAAGGCTAAGTCGATCTCGTTTGGGGGTAGACTTACCTTAATAAAGTCGGTACTGAATGCTCTTCCTACTTACTATTTTTCACTTTATCGTGCACCGGAAGGGGTTATTGACTCGTTGGATAGAATTAGGCGGTATTCTTTTGGGGTGGGTCCGATGAGAAGGCGAGAATGAATTGGGTCAAGTGGCAAAAGGTGATCGCTCCGGTCGAGTATGGTGGTATGGGATTCGGGTCTCTTCGAGATACGAACTTGGCAATGTTGGCGAAATGGTGGTGGCGATTCAAGGTGGAAGAAAAGGCGTTGTGGAGAAAGGCCGTTTGGAGTATTCATCATAGTTCGCGTCATTGGATTTTCATTCCCATCAAGCTTACGGTTCCGGGTCCGTGGAAGCAAATACATAAGGCTGTGAAGGATATTAAAGACATTGGGTTTGATGTGGCAGGGGCCATATCAGGGGTTGTGGGCGGGGGTTCGGGTATACTAGTTTGGATCGATCATTGGGTGGGTGGGGCGCCTTTACATGTTGTGTTTCCTAGGCTTTTTGACTTGGAGACCAACAAGTGGGCATCGGTTTGGGACAAGCTGGGTTCGAACACTAATGGGGTTGGGTGGCAATGGAAAAGGGGACTCAACTATAGGGAATTAATGGAAATGCAGCAGCTTTGGAACATGGTTGGGGGGTCACATTAACTGGGGTTGGGGATTCATGGGTTTGGCACAATGGGGGGTTGGGTGGCTTCACTGTGGGCAGCATTAAGGAGGTTCTTAGTGACTTTCGGTTCGCCGGGGGTCATGCGGTTCAGGTTTGGAACAAGTGGGTACCAAAAAAGGTGGCAATTGTGTCATGGCGTGCAGCATTGGATCGGCTTCCAACAAGAGTCGCATTAGAAAGAAGAGGTATCCAGGTTTCGTCTAATTTGTGTCCGATATGCAATGATTTGAGCGAGACGGTGGAGCACCTATTTGTCTCTTGTTCTTTGGCGCAAATGGTTTGGCAAGTTGTGAGCCAATGGTGCAGGACTAACTCGTTCTATGCTTTCAGCTTTGAGGATGTCATTAATTTCTACAAACATGTGGGTGGCTCCGCAAAATACAAAATGGCGATTCAAGCGATATGGTTGACTACAACATGGTGTCTATGGAACTACCGTAACCAAGTGGTGTTCGAGCAAAAAAGGGGTTCACTTCAAGCGCTAATTGGGGAAATAAAGTCCAAGAGTTTTCTTTGGGTTAAGGCGAGATCTAGATGCGTTGAGTTGGATTGGGACATTTGGGGGTGGGCATAGATTGTATAAAGTGGGTTGGTAACCTACAAAGTGGTTGGTAGTTTGGTTTCTTTTCCGTTTTTTGTGTCTCTTGATTGTATGTATTTGGCGGTTGGTGGCGTGTTAGCTACCGCTAACTTTTGGTGGTGAATAAAATGGTATTTGTTGGCCGTTCAAAAAAAAAAAAATCTTCAAACCATCTAAAACCAACAACAAACAATCAAACATAATCAATGTATGAAGTGTTGAAACAATAACCGAACACCATATATAGGAATAAGGATAATCAGATTTCAGTTGGATACAAGCGTAAGCCTTGGATTTGATCTTAAAAGTGATGATCTCCAATTCAAATTCCATTGGCATGAACAAAACCATGTATAAAATACTAAAACACATTTTTAAGTGTTTATGAGACATATCGGCAAAAATCGATGTGTTTTCGTACGTAATTAGTATATGTAATTAACTATTCTAAGCAAGAATTAAAGTATAATTGAGTATTCGGAAAATAGCGGAGTCCAGTAGATGGCGTAGGAATGTCTTAGCTTAATTAGAAATGCGAAGGAATCACATAAGAATAAACTAGTCCGAACGGACGTTGGTGATTTCCCGGTAATAATTAAATAACCGAAAACGATCCCGAATGACGGGAAATAAAATAAAGGGTATTTTTATGAAATATAAAGTGTTTATGAACCCCAAAACTATAAATGAAAACTCCAAATCGAAATCTCCCGGTAACGAATAAAGTTCGTGTATCGCACCCGATACGCGCGAAACTTATAAATTCACCCAATAAAAGCCTAAATAACTTACCAATACTTAAACTAGGCTATGTTTAAAGGTAACTGGAGGATAATTACATGTCCGGAATAGCTCGTAATAAGAACGCGTAAAAACCTAAAAAACCCTAACCGAACCGATTCAATTCTAACTAAATAATTAGTAGATGTTTTTGGCACATGATGTGGGGACCCACAAGGCCCTTTTGGCCAGCCATGGGAGGCCTCCATAGCCACCATAATGTTGGGTCTAAAGTCTAAACACAATGTAATCATGATGTTTAGCATGCTTATGGTTAAGTCTTATCATGGCACCCTAATATCCTTTATAAGAAAGCTTGCCCTTTATTTTTCATCACAAAACAAACTCAAAAACCACCCTCAATTGGCTGAATTCTGCGTGAACTTTAAGCCCCATCCCCACCATGATTTTCAAGCTCAAAATTTTATAAATACTCACCATTCAAACCCACATTCAAGTGTGTTATCAAGCTAGGAGCTTAACTCTCAGAAGAACACACATAACCCCTTCCTAATCAAGTGTTTTTTGTGACTTATCTAGCCTTGTGCTAGTAGTAAGTTTCTTAAAACTCATCTTGTTTAAGTTTTGTTCATTTATGCGCTTAACTTGCAAGTTGTTTTTGGGTACTTTTAACCAAAAATTTGGTTGTGTGTGTTTTCTAGAAATGAAATGAAATGCTTACGAAGATGTTCACAAACATAAGTTTTAGGATGGTTGGTGATGTTATTTTGTTACAAAAATATTGTATGCTCTAGTATTTTTTTTAAGAAGTTGTTTTGGATGAAAAACTTAAAGTAACACCTAATACACCTAAAAATGGTTTTGATCATCATATTATGACTAATGGAACCACTTGAACATGAAATATTTTAACGGTGTTTCACATTTGACTATGTTTCATATTCACATCTTTTCCCTTCCGCCTAAAGTTCCGTTTTATATTCAACGATAACGCCGACCAAATTATTAACGGATCAAATATACAAATAGCAACGTATCAAATTGACGGTTACCAACAACGGGCTTGCGCTTCAACTGCAAAGCCACCGTTTTGTTGCCACTAGCCCGTATTTCTCTTCATCGTAATATTGCTTTGTAAGACAACAACAACCTTTTCTATCGAAACCAAATCTCCCAATCCTTCAAGATTTCCAATCATGTTCGCATAATCACAAGCATCAACGCAGATTATTCCCCAAGTACTATGGATTATTGTTGCAAATTTGAAACACCAAGTTGGAAAACAGAAACGAAGAAGGACTGCCCGTGAACATCAAATCAAAACAAATTATCGAAATCAAACACACCATTCTACGAAGGACTATCTAAAATCAACTCAAAAATAAACTTCTAATGCAAAAGATTACGCGAAATACTGCCGGAAATCAGAAAACGAAACAAAGACAGTAATGAAACTAATAGATCGACGCGGTTACGACTTGCTAAAGCCAATACCCTAAAGCACGAGGCGGGTTTCATCAAGATTTCTGAGTGGTCCGGTTGCACACATTTCATTTCCTCTTGAAAAACTCGAGCGGTTGAAAGGCGGAACCGGGTAACCAGTCTAGCGGTTGTTTCGGTTTCCATACAAATGAGAGAGAGGAGAAAAGGTTGGCCGAAGATCCTTTTGGATTGCTGAAAAACTCCGACTATTGTCAGAAAAACGAAGTGTACAAACGGTGAAAGGGTGGATCGTGAATCCGTGATGGTCTCTAAGGAGAAGAGAGAGGCACGTTAAAAAACAAATAAACACTTGCACTCTGTTTTGATGCATCCAGAGGTTTCTCAAATATACTTTTGTTTGAAGATTTTCTTATCCTTTTTTTCCTGTTCAATTTCAAGATATATGGTACTTTATTTTCCTCAATTCCAAAACTTAATTACAATAACTTTACTTTTTATTAATTCAAAATACTTTTTATTTAATTTTTTTTAATAAAAATGATGAACACGTTTTTAGATTTATGCATGTTTGAATTTTCCTAATTTTAAAAATTAAATCCATTATGACTTCGTATGGTTATTATCATAAGGGTTATGATTAAATACACAGTAAAATAAAATACGAAGTCATAAAAAAGATATCAAACGAACTCCGATTGAACTTATTCAAGCGGCATTGGAACCGTCTCATCGAACCCTACGATTTTAGTTTTTAGGTTTTTTCTCTTCTTTTTATTATTAGCTTGTAGTTTTTAAATGTACATTATATCATTGTGTATTTTATTTTAGCGTTGTGTCTTTTTCTTATTTTTATCATTGTGTCATTTTTGTCATTCATTGTATCTTTTTTCTTCATCATTGGGTCATATTTCTTGGTTTATTGTTGTTTTTTTTCCAATGTGTTTTTTCCAATCCTTCCCAACCTCTTATTTTTGTCACACTGTGTAGAATAAGTTAACCCATCAAATCAACTTGTGAATCGCTAAATAAATCGCCCGATTCAATATCTGATCCAGTTCTGATACCAATCAAAAAGTACATTGTCTGAAGGTTCTCTTTAGTCAAGATTATTGGAAACCCTAACAATTTTGAAAGTCACTTAATGGTGCACAAAAATATCAAATGAAATTCCTTGAATCAGCTCGGAAGGACATAAGTTTGAAAGTTACTCCCTCCGTCCCATTTAAAATGTCTTCCTTTCCTTTTTTGTTTGTCCAAAATTAAATGTCTCTTTTCAAAAATAGAAACGTACTTTCCAGTTTTGCCCATAAAAGATAAAACACAATCACCCACTTTTGAGGATATATTGTCATTTTACCACATACAAACAAAAATTTTCTTAAAATGTGTGTTTTTAGACATGAGACATGAAATCGGGACGGAGGGAGTATTATTTAAGACACAAATTTAACTATTTTATTCTAAACCGCTATATTGGTTTTAAAAATTAAATGGTTTAGTAAAAAAAATTTAAAAATTAAGATCATTAGTAAATAACAAAGGGTGAAGAATACAAAGTCATCTAAAAACTTTC